>JAVLVB010000173.1:3308149-3325974 GCA_032876305.1 Orestias chungarensis | reverse complement strand
AGGGTGTGAACTGACTGATTGAACCTGGGAAGGAGGACAAGGAGTGGTTAGCGGTGGAAGGCTGGTTACAGGAAGCGGACGTGGAGGAGCTGGGAACAAGAGAAGTCGTTAGAGTCACACTAGGAAATAACACTGTCATGGGAGACAGATAATTACAAGCACTAGGAAATACTGCTGTCATGGGAGACAGATAAACACGAGCACTAGGAAACAAACTGGCACTGAGGTCAAGCGTTACCATACAAAGGCAACACTCAGGCGCCGAATAGTGGATCCACACTCCTCTTATACTGCTCAGCTCATCAGTGCCAACCCGAAACACCTGGGAACCACGGGACTCCATCCTGGAGCCCCGCCACAGCGACCCCCGTGGCCACCTAGGAAACAGCACAGAATGACTCAACCTGACACAAATGAAAGGTCCAGTGCTTTGACACTACAGAGGAAGATGATACATTGATATGAGACACACTCGGATGTTGTAAATGTCCAAAGAAAGTAAGTGCTGTTGTATGAGATTGTTCCTATAGCTGACAACCAGGTGGACATGTCCCCACCCTCATTCACTCTGTCTTTCATTTGAATAATGCATGCTAATTACGTATTTGCTGAAAGGAGACATGTCAACCCACAGGCCTCAACAGACATTTAAGTGAAGGTAAAGCACTCATACTAACGCATACACTCAACCAGATTCTTCCTCACACGCTAACGTTCACACTTGAAAACACAGTACGTGTCACTTAAGCAGTTAAACTTACATCTGAATAACTGGCACATTTACAATAGAATCTTCAGAGAACCATGTCAATAGACTTGAGGGATTCCTTTAACAAAAGGGCCTGTCAAGACAGTGGAGGCTAATGATAGACCACATCTTCCACTGTACTGGAGGAGCTGAGCGCAGCACTTTCTAATGGTGCTTCACTCAACTGTTGAGGTTCACAGAAAAACTGGTATAACATCTTTTTCTTTTACAAACAATGCTAGACAAACCAATTTATGGTAGAAACAATTTCCTACTCCAAATACTCACTTCAGGGATAAATCTGCTTGATCAGATTACTTTAAATTCCACATTTTTTAGATTAACAGCAGGAAATTCAGAAAGCATCTCAAAGCACTTCGCTTTAAGTTTAGTTGCATACAAATATATTCAGCAACACTCCCATCACAATGATTTCACAAAAGAGTTATCAAACGAAGGTTCGCCGATTGCAACAAGCCAGTAAAATTTTGAAGAACCCTCCGCCTGAGAGTGAATGTTTGGTGACAGTGGATGATCGACTGCATTGGCTGCCATCCTTAATTCTAAGCAGTTATTGTGCCAATTGTACATAACAAAGGATACATAGCAAGAAGCCATTGGAAAAACCTAGCAAAATTTAACTAGTAATCAGTAATTTTCCCAGACCAACTGGGAGCTAAGAGCACAGTGGTGTAAAACAAATAAAATAAAATAAAAAGAAACTATGGTCATGGATTAATTACTGTATTCAATGTTACAGATGTTAAAATAAAAATAACAATAATAATAATGTGAAAATAAACAGTAATAATAGACATTGTGGGGGAAATTATTGAAACATATACTTGAAACTTAGAAACAGCTCTCAGATGTTCAAATAATGTGTGGAAAAATAGGAGCATCCATTGTTTAATTGATTATAATTTGACATATTTTGTCATCCAACTGCACCTACTCATCAGTTTTATTCACGTGCTATGGGAAGTTTTTGCTCAAAAAACTGTTTAATTTAGATAATGTTAGATAGAACACACTGTAAGGATCATGTTCTTTGATTCCTCCAGTCCATTTGACACAATTCTGCTTCATCTGAAACTCCAGAAGACAGGAGGAGGCCTCAGCAAATGCCTGGATAAATGACTACCTGACAAACAGACCACAGTTTATAACACTGAATGACTGTGCGTCTTACCAGGTGACAAGCAGCACAGGAATACCACAGGGGACTGTACTCTCACCATTCCTTTTCACTTTGTTCACTTCAGACTTCCATTGCAAGTGAGACTCCTGTCATCTACAGAAATTCTCTGATGACTCCAAAGTTGTAGAGTGTATCAAAGATGGACATGAAGCTGAGTACAGAGGGCAGGTGGTGCGCTTTGTAGCACGGTGTGGGAACAATCATCTCATCTTGAATGTGAACAAAACAAAGGAGATGATTGTAGATTTCAGGAGAATCAGTCTCAGATCAACCCTTACTTCTATCTCAGGAGAAGAAGCAAATATGGTTCAGGAATATGAATATCTCTGTGTTCATCTGGACAACAGACTGGATTGGAGATGCAACAGCGAAGCTGTCTACAAGAAGGGACGGAGAAGACTGTTCTTCTTGAGGAAGGCTTGTAGCAAAATGTTGTGTATCTTTTATAAGTCTCTTGTTGAGAGTGTCATCACTTCAGTCAGCATCCGTTGGGGCTGCGGCATCAGAGCAAGGGCCGTAAAAGGCTCAACAACCTGCTAAAGAAGGCGGGGTCTGTTCTGGGAACAACTGTGGAACCTCTTGAGTTGATGACGTGAAGAAAGATTTCACTGAAAATCAAGAAAATCATGGACAACCCTGAACATCCTCTTGATGGCACTCTAACTGGAAAACACTGTCACTTCAGTCGAAGGCTTCTTCAGCTTAGTTGCAAAGTGGACCACTACAAAATATATTTTCTGCCTACAGCCATCAACATCTATTACAGCTTCCTAGTTAAATGAAATAACACAATTTAATTGTCATTTTGGTTAATAAAGTTTTTTTGATCTGATTTGATTGTTGGTCCATCCATTTATCTTATGTAATCTTTTAAGGGATGGTGCTATGGTGATCAGACTTAAATGTTCTTGTTACCAGTTATGTGGATTTGGTGATCTATCTAAGCTATGTCAAGATTGTACAAGAAGTCATTTCAAGTCTGATATCACTGCAAATCAACTTCTGATCACTTAGTAAGTCAGAACAGTTTCTGGGATTAATATTGCCCAACATTAAAATGCTAAGGAGAAGCTTTGAGTGTTGAGATTACAGACACTGTTATGTCATCTTTTGTTTTCTGATCCACACATGTTAAATACTCCTCACAAACGGATCAAATCAACCAATATGATGAACATGATTAACCTTAAAAGATAGTCTAGCATAATAACATCAAAGTTTAAAGCAGATAAAATGTTGAGGATCATGGATGGAAAATTTCCATATATTATGCATTGCTTAGATGAATGGTGTATGTTGCTAGCCACAACCAAGAGTAAACTGTGTAAAATTGGCAACATCTTCAGAAATTGAATTGTTTGATCCATGGATGCATTTTTATGATGGAATTCATAAGAAGTATGTAACATGATCCAAAAATAAACTCTTAGGTGTGGTAATAAACTTGTTTTAGTTTTGTCACTTGTTGTGTACTAATAAAATTATTATTAATTAATTAATTACTACTATGCAACTATGCAATGTTACTTCTCTGTTTGTTCTTAAAGATGGTTTCTTCCACTTGGGCATCTTTTAGTATCACATAGCAATTTTCTGTAAGCTCATTACCTGCATTGCAGTTTATTTGGTAATTCAATGTGCAAAAAATTCAGACACCCAGGATAATAGAACCAGACCTTTATCTTACAGAATCATAATTCTCCTCTTCTTCTTCTTCTAATGGTTCTAGGTCTCAAAGTATCAAACTTGGCTTCCACCCCCACTCCCCCCTGACCTTAACAATTAGCATAACCTAACAATCTCATGGCAAATACAAAACCAATTGTTATAAAATATCTGTATTTGCAGTTAAAACTGAAACATCCACTGATAAGCTTGATTTGGTGTAACTTAAATTACTGTAAATATGGACGTTTTTATTTTTTTTTATTTTTTTTATACAAGAATTGAAAGTTCAGGAAAAAATGAGCAAAATCAAAGAAAAGTAACATGAAATACAGTTCTGTAAATGTGCATTGTTCATGTGTTTTGCATACACATGTGACCATAAAGAAAAAGAAAAAAAGTAACTTATTGTAACTTCTCTTTCCAACATTCATTTCCTCAACAAACACTATAGTAATTCAAGGTTAATTTGACCACTTTGCCTTGTCTGCCATTGTCAATTGGTACGCAAGGCATTATGCATCCTCAACAATATTCGAGGATAAAATCAATGATGCTGCCAGGGCATGGTCCGTGGGTTTTACTGGCTCAATGACAGACTTTGGGAGGCCTGTGTGGCACTCTCATACAGAGGTTTGACAGATCTTTCACAGCTGTATTGGTGGATTGCAATGTGTGAGCAGGGATGAGGATGCTGACAGGACTCTCCATTACAGCTAATGGTGACACTTGTGCAGCTGTAAAACTGGTCTCTCCCATTCCCATAATCGCTGTCACCAGTGTGCAACAGCAAAGGTTTCGGCCCCACATTAATGGATTTCTACTTGTCAAATTCTGCTTGATCAAATCTGAGTTGAATCTCCATTAAGATGTCAACGCAGTGGTTAATGTATTTGAGATTTTCCCCCCACGTCTTGCTAAACTGTTATTTATGATACTTATTAGGAAGCGTAACCCGGCCATCAATTAATGTCCTGCAGGCAGGCTAAGCAATTGGGTACATTGGCATCAGACCAAATGTACTGGAACATCCATTAATTTTACAATCTACACACAAGAGCTCACATTAAAATGAGCAAACTAATGCAGTTCTTTAGGGAAAGTTTTGCTTACATACATATTTTCTCCATCTGCACTTTAAGAATTGGTCTAATGTATCATAAAACGGAGGCAATTTATGCTTAAACTGCCTTGCAGACATGAGACATGGTTTAACGTGTTTTCTCTCATAGAAAAATGTTGATCTACCGTGTCATTTGATTACAGACCTCAAATGACATCCGCCTTTCCTTTAAATGGTGATTTTTGCACTACGTATTTCTTGCTTGCAAATTATGGCTTCCCAAAACACTCAGCCTGTTGATAAAGCTGTGTGATTTAACAGATTAGACTTCAGAACCGATGATTTTATACAAGTTTTAGCATTACTAGTTGAACATTCTAGGTTTGTGGAATGGATTAGAAAAAAAAAATTCAATAAAATAACTATGAAGTTATACCAATATATATATATACATATATATATATATATATATATATATATATATATATATATATATATATATATATATATATATATATATAATTAGACATGTGTTCTATTAAACCCCAGTTGCTTAGCATTATTTTCTTCAATTATTTGTGGAGTTAACCATTTTTTTTTAAGTTGAGAAGTTAGCATTTACTTAGCATTTTAACTAAAAAAATATAAAATTATTCTGCTTTCAAACATGGTAGTTAACATGTAATTTAGATAATTTAAAAGTGTGTTTACAAATTCTGCTATAATTCAATTGATGTAGTGGCAGCACACTGTAGGGAACTCTGTTACCAATTTAACCAAATAAATCAGTTTCAAGTTAAAAGTTGTGAAGGTAAAAAAAAATTATTTACCTTTATTTTGAAATCAATCTCACATTTATTTAAAAAAAAAAGAAATTTGGGATTTAAAGCGTTTAAATACAAGACCCTAGTTCCTGGTAGATTTTTTGCTCTATGGCTGGTTTATATTGAACCCACCTCTCCTTTGTCATAGTTTGTTAAAGTCTGAAAGTGCAAGTTTATGTGTATGTGTGAATCCATGGCCTGTGGGTCAGAGGGCCCTGTCGGGCGTGTGACTGATCGATGAATGTGTGTGCAGCAGGGAGGGAACCACGTGCTGACTACACTGCCACCTCTTCTTCACTGAGTGCTTGTTCCTCTCTGTCTCTGTTTGATAGAGCGAACATGATCTGCATTTGTGCACGCTGGAAATGTGTGCATATTGATCCAGAAATTTGTGCAGTGCTTGTGTTTGGAAACCATGGCATCACAAATGCATGTGGCAGCGCATGCGCTGGATTCTATACGAACAGCGAGCTACTTCTCCCTTTCTCATCTACCTCATCCTCGCTCATCGTGACACGTCCCATGCCCTCTTCTTCACACTGCTGCCTCTCATCACAAAACTAATCGTCTCAACCCTTCGGCAAGTACGTGCCGTGCGAATTAAAGCGCCCCTGCCCTCTTTTTGCTTTCTTTCCTCTTTGTCTATTTTCTCTTCTCTCACCTCCCCCTGATCCACCTAATAATTTTTGTCTCTTGTTTAGAATGGTTGTCCAACTTTAAGTGGCCACTGTGTCAATAATGTGTTTACTTATCTCCATTTAGCTATTGAGCTTCTGACATTTTCAATTTGTGTTTACAAATTGCACACATTAGCATGTAAATGTGGATGATGCCTCATAGGGCTTCCATACTCATTGAAAGCTGTTATGAAAACAAAGTGATGGTCCTCCTTGTTGTTCAGCATGTTTGTACATCAAATCAGTGTCAAGCACTTATCGCTTTTCACTTATTTTTTTATATCTTTTTATAAAACAGGTTTGGTTAAAAGTATGTTTTTTATATACTTCATATATGTACAAACGTAGTAAATATGTTGTTTAAAAAACTTTTTTTTTTAATTAATTTTTTTCCTGATATCCCGACAATTATGTTATAAAACAGATAATCTGAGCAAAAAAATTTAAATTAAGCTTTTCTGTCTCCTCTCTGTGGCCCTTTTCCAGTTTACAGAACTACAGGACATTATGTTGTCTTGAAGCCAACATACATATAACATCCACCGGAAATTTAATGTTGGATAGAAAACTTGCCAGGAGGCCTGCTTATAGATTACACATTGATGCCGGCACAGGTGAGTTTCAAATGTTTTATTATTTTTAGATCACAGTTACCACATTTAGCATAGTACTGAGATCCAGATCTTGTGCCTGCGTGCCTGCCTGCCTGGCTACAGCGTGCTTGTGCAATGTGCCGCCAAATATACACCTGCATCATGTAGCTGTAAAACCTGAAATAAAATTTTTATATCCATTAGGCTTTGTTTGGCTAAAGCTCAACTTTTTTTTTGTCTTATATGTTATATTTATTATTATCTTCCCCTTATCCCTAATTCAGAATAGTGATCAGGGGCGCACCGACTTCAGTTTTCTCATCAATCACTGAAATTTAACTGAAATCTTGCCAATTCTAAATTTAAGAAGATGCAGATGTCTGGTATCTGACACTATGACAAAGTCGCTAAATTGGTATTAATTTAATTAATATTGTTACCTGCAAAAGTGTAGAAGTAACTAAGGGAGCAGGTTTGTCCAAAAACCCTTTCCTATAGGAAAACAAAAGGGCAGAGACAGATTTTCAGACCTTTGTGGATTTGGAAAAGATCAGTAGACAAGTAACACTTTATATGTAAGTATTGGCTGATTGATTATTGCCTAAAATTATGAAAATCGGGCAATATATCGACTGTCCCTTGATTCATTTGTTTTAAGTGGCTCTTAACCCTGAACAATTAGACTGGAGACGCAGAGTAACTAAGTAAGCAATTAAGTAGAGGGCCACATAAATAGAACTTGTAAAGTGCGCTAAAAATATTTTGTCAATCCATCAATATATGTAATTTTAAGGAGTACTCCCCAAATGTAGAGATAGATTAGAGATAGATTAAAATGTTACAATGTGTTTATAGGTAGTTTTATTTATTTATTTATTTTAACCCATTATTTCCTATTGAGGTGATTCATGAATCATATCATCAGTTGGACACTTCTAACTTGTTTGAATATACTAATTCGTTGACAGTCAAATTTAAAGTAATGTAAATAAACAGCTATTGTTGACACCCCCAGCTTGTGGATTTAGTTTTGGGGCATTTCTCCTCAATTTGTATGTTTCTCATCATTGGAAAGCTTAGAATCCATGCTTTCATAAAATGTAAATATCTCAAAATGCCCTTATATGAATGTTCTTAGGTGTGTTGTGGCCAGTCACATATATTTATACATATATATTTTTTCATTTATTCCATTTATTGGTTCCAGACTTTTTTTAACGTCATGAGAGGTGCCTATCTCATTTCCATTGACAAAGAAATCTCCAGGGTAAATACATTTTTTTTTTAAATGCAAATCTGGCAGAGGTATGAAGAATTTAGGGCTTAACTGTACATTGAATTTAGGAATAATAAGGATGTGTGGGGGAAAGTTATTGGATGTGTTTAGCTCTCCAGGGTAACAAAAAAACTAGTCACTGCACATTATAAGCTTTATAAAAATGGAAAGTTGTTTTTCTATCTCCCTAATTAAAATAGAGTACTGGTTCCACACGATATAACTAAAAGCGATGTTACACACTTTGCTTTTAGACCCCTTACTAACCTAAGGTAAACCAGCAATTTTGTCTGAGAATGTTTGTGAATATTGACAGTAAAGGTAGGAGTGAGACAGTCTAATGGTAAATAAGGATTCAAATGATGTTGACAAACATTATATCAGAATGGTTTCATATCATGGACCATGGCCAATGAAAACAGGAAACGAGGGTGTACAGCAGAAAACCTTGCATAGCCACACAACTGCAAAGCACTTCAGAAATGAGAACAAATAAAAAAAGAGTAGTAAAGAGAACACAGAACTCAAGGGAAAAATAATATAAAAATAAAATATGAACTAAAATCCACCATTGAAAACAGACGTCTAACCAAAAGATTAAGGTTCAAAAGGAAATCATTTATCATAGCACACAATCATACTTCAAAAAGTCATAATAATCTGATATGAGTCTCATGAACCCATCATTGAGAGGGAATTCATTTATACATACTTTTGAACTGGAACATAATGTCTTATGTAAGCATGTACTGCCTAGCCACGCTACATTAGAGGGAAGGTTCTTGGTTCTAAACCAGCATATTTAGGCAGCACTCTTTGTGTATTTCCAAACTCTTTAAAGCATCCAGTTTGAACGATTACAAGCTTTACTTTGTACTTCTGAGCAGCAAACTAAATAAAGGAAAAAAGAAAAAGTGTATCATAACTCAGCTACTTAGCCCCCCTCAGAAGTCCTTTCAATCAAGCAGGGGGCCCTAATTCATTTTTTTTGCCTCCAAACCACAGTTGCTTGCAGTTGAAACTGCGATTACATGGACAGACAGATTGACTTAATTCTCATGAAAGGAAAATGAAAAAGCTGAGTCTGTATTCAGGGGTTCAAACTGTGTTTGGTGGAAGCAGGCCTCTGAAGACTGTAACAGAGACTGCCTACGGCTGGGGAGAGGAGTAAGGCAGGAGTAATCTATAACTGAGAGGCTAGTAATGAGAAAGATGTGCCAGCCGTCTGCTCACTGTGATAAGATGAGAAAATTCCCTTAGGGCCTAAAACATATTTGACCCAAACAACAACAAAGACAACCAACGGGTTAAAGCCCAAATATCCAATTTTTTTGTATTTTCATGCACAAAATGTATTTCTTTTCTCTCCTTCTATCTCTTCTTCCCATGTGACCCAACCTTTATGTCTTCTGTTTTCTTACTTACCCTCTCCTTTTTTGTTTTTATTCCTATGTTGTTCTCTGCACCATTCTTCTCTTTCACCATTTAGTCTTAAATCCAAGTTTATACAAAGCCCCGTTTCCACATAATCAGTTTCATCAGCGCTTTTTTTATTAGCTAAAGAAGAATACATGGTAATTAAGGAAAGTGCAGCCAAGCATGATAGGAAGAGGCTTCACCCAGCTGCTGATGTGGAACAAGAGGAGAAGAAAGAGAAAGGAGAGGATGACGGGGGAGAGAAAGCGGTGTGCTGGGGCAAGGACAAGAAGAAAAAAAAAGAACCACAGTGAAGAAAAGGGCAAGAATGAAAATGAGAGAACAGAGAAAGAGTGAGATAAGAAGGGGATTGAATGGCCACAGGAAATGAAAGACTAGAGTGTGAGGGTCACAGTGATTTTGGTGGCACTCTCCACTGTTGTGTGAAAGTGCACGCAGTCAGAATGGAAATGAGACTAATGTTGTGTTAATGTGGTCCGAGTCACACTGCACCAATGTGAGTACCTCAACGGCCGTCATCTGCCTAATCCCCTGTGTCCCCTTAAATGGCCCATTCAGGACAAGTGCACCACGAGGGAGCTGTCAGAACGATGACTCCGGCGTTGGTTCGTACTAGGTCGATTTTTATGATCTTCCAACTAGCTGAGAAACACTTGCTAATGAAGTAGACAAGAGATGTTGAGCAGTTTGATTATACAGTTTGTGGACCACAAGTCTTTTGAATGAATAAAGTAAGTAAGTAAGTAAGTAAGTAAGTATACAGGAAGAAACTACTACATATAGAGTTAGCTAAAAATCTTTACCATTCTATATACTTTCATTTTCCCTTGTGTGTTTGTTTGCTTGCATGCAAAAAGGCAACACATCTTTCCTGGAGCATAACATTCATTTTACAGAGAGAAAGAGAGAGAGAGAGAGAGAGAGAGAGTGTGTTAAAGCAGAAACCAGCAGACCAAAAAAGACCCAACTCAGAGTATATTTCCTAAAACATGCCGACCGTTCTGCCGCCAAGCTGTGCTAACATTAATTTTCTGCTGAAACAGCCACTGGGCTATGAGAGTGAGTTTGCCCAGAGCTGAAATATCAATTATACTTTCCTCCCTAGCAGAGAGTGAAAAACCTTTAATCTTCAAACAACCAATCAAAATGTTAGGTGGATGGGAACTGCATTTGGGGAACTGTGTGCTGCATTAAAACCCAAAAAAAGGTGCACATTTTTAACCCAGTTAGTTAAAATAAACACATAATGGTATGTCGTTTTGTTTTTCTTTGCTTCCGTTTACTCCTTCACGTTGGAGAAGACGTTTCAATACACTGGCTAAAATTTTAAAAATTCTGAATCTATTTTTGAGATATTATTGATCTCCAAGGCTTTGAGAGATGAGCTGGCTTGAGGACTTTGTGTTTTAAACCTGGGACTTTGAAACACTCTCCACTCTAACAAGAAAGCATCACGGATCCTTAACGCAAGCATTGGACAAAAGTGGTGGAAAGCACATGTCAAGTCACACAGCAAACACTCCACCACACACAGGAATTATGCGAGAACGTCCTCCCATTCCCACTGTCTTCTTCACACAGCATTGGCCCCCACCGAGGGGCAGCAGAGGCTGTCTACTGGCTGGCATGTGAAGACTGTAATTTTCCGCCACACTTCCCCTGCTGTTTGCTCTTTTCTTGGTACCATGGAGATAGAAAGGGAAGAGAGCGAGCGGCGAACAAGGTGTGGGGCCACGACGGCTTCCCGACTCCCTCCGATTATTAATGCAGCAGCAGCCACCGTGGCCGCCAGGTTAAAGCAGCAATCAGAGTTGACTAAATAAGATCATTCGTAGCCTCTTTAAAGGTAAGCAGACAGTGTGGCAGATATAAACACACACAAGCGTATGGTGGGAATAAGGTGCATGTTGAAAGGAAGGCACACGGAACACACACACACACACACACACACACACACAATTATTCCACAAAACACATTAATAACTGAATAACCCAATAGCCATTTTGGTACATCATATTTACTTAGACCACATAGATTAGCAGATTTCATGAAATAATTTTTAAAAGCTATAAGAAAACGGGATCAATGTTTATTAAAGAGGCGAACATACGGAGTCCCAAGAAACATTTGGAAGTAAGAGTTTGACACTTGGTGGATTTTTATACATGTGTTAAAAGAGTATTTTGATTGATGAACCTTTAACTTGATCCTGTGCTGTTACATCTACATATGTGCTACACTTCAATTGTAAATCACTGCTAAAATGTCTCTGCTGCTTCTAACTCTCAGAAGTCCTCCGGAGAGGCGGTGTTGTGTGTGTGTGTCAGGAGTTATTACGGCGTGAATTGAAATCAATGAAAAGGAGGTTGAAGTGTAAATATATTATTATCACTGTGTTCTTTGACCCATTTCACTAAGCTTCGTACGTCTACGATCCCTAGAGGATGACCTGGAGCACAATAGATTTTCAGGTGAGAGTTCTACACAAATCCATTGGTAATTTCAGCCTGATCATTTATTCACCGAAGCTCATCACATTCGTTTGTTTTAGACTGCTGCTGTGTGTCCTGCATTGCCAATATACAACTAAGGAGACATTTAGAAATGGTGCTTAGGTTTTGTTTATTTTTTTAGCACACCCTCTGTTAAATACGTCATTTACATATTTAACATTTTTACTCACATGGGAAAACTTTTTTTTTTTCCAATAAACTAAATAATCTTGTTGAACTCACAAAAATGTACGAGAAAAAAAAAGGAAGGTATTCAAAATGTCTGGGATTTTTCTTAAGTTGTGAAAAATAAGAGAAGATAACATAACTTTGTCAGACCTAAAATTTTAATATAGATGATATTTTTTGTTGGGATAAATACAGCAAACTTTACTGTCCTCCAACACGAACTTTCAGACTGATTCATTTTTGCAAATAAATGCTTTATCCTATCTAAAATTTTAATATATAATGAACCGTTTCTTTCTCTCTCTGGATATTGATAGATTGGGGATTTCAGTGTTATGTCAAGGCACTGGCTCAGTATGTGATTTTGTAATATCCTTCAATAAAACAGTATCTTTATACTAAAATGAATATAAAAAATTGCTTTTCCATTTAATATATTAATTTGCAGCGTTTCACAAAAAATAGAATATTATCTAATAAATGTAATCAAATCCAGAACAACAACAATTATTCATTGTTGCTGCTAAAATGATATAGCATTGATAAATTATTAAATTAAATATTTTATTTTGTTGTTAGTTGTATAAATACCATAGATTTACAAGAGAATAAAAAGAACACAGGTGGGTGTATGTGGTTTACTAATGTACTATCAGATGTTTAGTTCTTACTTAATTTCTGTTTGTGTATTGGATTTGATTTTTATTGTTATGTTAGTCTTTAGCTATTTATTTAGAACATCTTTTTTGGGTGCTGTTCTGTTTCCCTGTGTATTTTGTAGGTGTTCAGCCCCCCTCAGTTGCCCTTTTCTATTTGATCAACAATTGTATTGCACGATTTGGAATGAGTTTGAGTCTGCGTTCTAATATGTCACTAAACACCTCTCCAATAGGCTGAAGGTATGTAATCAAATAAGGGTCAGAAAGAATTTGTACTTACAAAAAATGTTGTACTTGTAAAAAAGATTTGTGCTTGTAAAAAAAGAGTTTTTCATGTAAAATTGATTTGTTTTTGCAAAAAAGATCCAACAAATTTGAGCATGTGTAACAAAGTTTTAAACCTGTAAAAACAATTCCAACCTTCAAGTGTAGACCCTAAGTTACAAGTTTCCAAATCCAAATCCAAGTACAAATTTAGACCCTTTTTGACGCCTGAGTGAGTAGCCAATCGGCACGTTGCTTACTGACTTGTCCATTAACCCCATGCCCACCCACTAACCAACCAACCATCCAATCAAGGTGCAGCACAACAAGGACACTCAGTGCCCAGTAGAGGAAGGCGGATTTAGTCAAACGCACGATGAACACAAACGGTGAGTTCGTTTAAAGTTGGATAATGGATATTCAAGCTCCGTAGAGTTAGCGGTGTCTCCCTCATGTCTGGGCCAATGTAGAAGGGTTGATTGGGGCTTTGGCTCTTCGGTTTCTCCCTCCTACAAAACACAGTTGTTGATTTAGGGATGGACGGTAAATACATTTCCAAACTGAACACTCTTGAGAAACAAGAATTAATAGCTTTCTTGTTATGGGACACAATGACAAAAAAATACTGTGGAATTATTCTTATTCTGTAGCATTAGACCAATAAGGGACACTTCTTTTTATTACATTTTAATCCATTTTGTTATGCTTTTATCAATTTCTACTATAAAAAAATTGCGTTTTCCTTCAATAACTCCAAGTCCTGTGGCCAATCAAATATATATATTTATGTATAATATATGTATGTGTGTGTGTGTGTGTGTGTGTGAGTGCGTGCGTGCGTGCATGCGTGCGTGCGTGCGTGTGTGTTTTTGTTAGTCTATGTATTATACATGTCTGTTACATACTAGAATATGCCTACATGTATGACGCTTGCAGAAAAAAAATCCCATGAAAATCAGGTTTGTATTTAACCTTGTTATCATTGATTAAATGCGCTAACACTTCATTGCACCTGCCAGACAACACTGAGTGGAGCGGGGGACCGACCTAGATGGGGGCCCCATGGTCGATTCAGTGTCTGTTCTTTATACTGTCTATTCCTTTCCCTATATGAGTATTGGGCACTGAGTGTCGTTATCACGCTGGCAGAAATAGCTGCTCTTTGATTGGATGGTTGGTTGGTAAGTGGGTGGGCACCGGGTTAATGGACAAGTCAATAAGCATTGTGCTGATTGGCTCTTCACTCAGGCGTCAAAATTGTAACAACAGTTTCACTCTTGAAGGTGAGAAATTTGTATACAAGTTCAAAACTTTGTTACACATGCTCAAATTTTTTTTTAAGTAATTTTTTTTTTTTTTACAAGTACAGGTTTTCTGTTAGTTATTAGTTAGTTATTTTCATTACTTTCACAACTGTTATTTTTTTCTTTTTTTATCAATATCATTAAAATTATCCAAAATAAAGTTGTCCGGCTCCAAAAGCAAAATATTAATAAAAGTAATAATAATAATAATAATAATAATTACCAGACACACCGCTGCATTCTTTTGAGATGGCAAACTTACTTCACAAAAAGGCAATTTAATAGCAGGAATGGGCTGAGCTTAGTTTTGGTTCCATAGCATGCCTTTGCAAACAAAATCACAAAAACAATCATGAATAATAATGGATAGTTAAAAAAACAACCTGCTGTTTACCAGATGCTTATTATATGTATATACTACTACTACAGTTACTACAGCAGGAACCCTGTCACACAAAACAACTACAATTCATTAGCTCATCATTCACACAGCCACTGGAAACAGTAATGTACTTCAATCCAACTGCATGCGAGCTGGAGATCAGGATTTCTTTTTGATACTATGCGCTGGTCCTCGTGGGAAATGAGGTCTTCTTTCAGGCCTTGGCCACCAAAATCAACCAAAACTGAAACTTCTTTAGTGTTGCTTTAAGGGGAAAGGAGTAAAAAGTGAAGAATGTAAGAGAAAACAAATATCTAATCAGCTTGGGACCCAGTTTCTCCTGATGAGCAAAGAATATTATCCAGTCAGACTTTGACTGAATTATGACAAAAGCTACACAGGCCACACACTCTTAAGTTAATAGTTCTATTGCACACTTTAAGACATCCTTTAAGTAACTAGACATGGTATGATATTTACACAGAAGCCAGGTGTGGAATTGAAGGCTGGAAATAAAGTGCATAGATACGGTGAAGTGTAGCAATCTTTTAGCACTCTGCGCAGATATGAAAGCATTGAGCAATGGAACAAAGTGGGAAAATGCATTTAGACAAAAAGTGATGTTAAGTGAAGTGATAGCATAAGCCAGGAAGGTGCAAGGACCAAGAAAAAAGTTGTTGATTGTGTTGAGCCAGCCATGGTAAGAGACCAAGTGTTTTTTCCCTGCTCTGGAAGGGCGGAAGAGTAGTCACTGGGCAGATAGATGGGAGGAAAATGCTCTGCAGTGGCA
Organism: Orestias chungarensis; assembly: GCA_032876305.1. Lineage (NCBI taxonomy): Eukaryota > Metazoa > Chordata > Actinopteri > Cyprinodontiformes > Cyprinodontidae > Orestias > Orestias chungarensis. The sequence continues at coordinate 3,310,409 of JAVLVB010000173.1, read as the reverse complement.
CTGATAAAGTGAGTGAGGACCAGTACTGCTACACTTGGACAATTCCAGACACAATCTTCTTTGCTCTTTTCTTCTTTTTTCTCTCCTGCCAACAGCTGTTGTTGCAGGCATAATAATGGCTTCTTCCATCCTTTGCCCTTCTTTCTCTTGTGCTGGAAGCGGACCCTCACATACAAAAAAAATAAAAAACTCGTGAAAGATTTCTAAAAATGTAAGAGCAGAGCCATTTTGATATATAGCAGAGTTCTGACAACCTTTCATTAAAGAGGCCAAATTAGAGGTTTGTAAACTGTCTGCCAATATGGCACATCACCAATCAATTTTAGCGTTTACACGTACACCCATGCATCCCATAGCATGTCTGTCACATAACGGCATCTCTTGAAGCTTGTGAGAAAGAAAGACTTTGCACTTCCAAATTCTTACAAGAATATTTAATACTTTCACTCTATAAACCAAAAACTTAGCTAAAGTTGGGCTGGGTGAGAGGAGGGGTGGGAACATTACCATAAAGGTTTGTAGATGACAGCATGCACATTTGCTGACGCCCATAATAAAATATGGCCAGCCATGTGTGAAAGAGTTGACATTGCGTGTAGGTGTACCAGCCGGGCCTCTGCATAAAAAATATTTTTAAAAACTATGCTTCTGCGAGTTTTCATCACAGTGTTCGACAGATTAGAAATTGTATGTGTAAGGATTCACCACAAATAATGAGAAATGAGTTTTAAATTGTAGCTCAGGCACGGTGAAAAAAAAATGGGTCCTGTCAATATGTAGAGACTGTGATGCAGAAAAAGGGGGAGAAAGGGAATGTGAGAGCGAGTTAGAGGATTTAGGGCTAAGGGAGATACAACGACAGAGCAAGTGAGAGAGAGAAAGAATGAGGGATCAGGGGATGACTTTGTTTTGGTTTACTGCTTATTACCATCATAATCCTTTGTCCTGTTTCCCACTTTGCAGTCCGGGCACACCGCTTGCCTCATCTCCACGTTAGACACTATGATTGCCTTGTATTTAAGAAGCCTTCTGTGAGCCTCTGTTCCGACAAATGCTTTTCCAATACCAATCACAGCTGAGTGCACCTCATTTGAATCTGTGAAAGGGGTTTTGATTCCATCAGCAGAATGCTGCTCTGAGCGCAGCAACGACCATTCAATACTGCGGTGACGTGTGAAAGGCTTGGAATATTCTCACCTAGTATATGCATACAGTTTAAGGGCGTTTCGACGAGCCCTGTCTCTTCAGACTGTGTTGTTCATTAATCCCTCTTTTTATTCTGCACATAGGGGCTCATTAGCTCTTCCCCTTCATGGGATTTGGAATTTTTAAGCTATGGGTTTCAACTGTATAATTTGGTAGAACCATTTCACCTATTAAAAACTTTCATGGAGTGTGACAACATTGATTGTGCACTTTTTGAAGTGTTTAAAATGTGATCGGGATGTGTTTATGCCACTGATCCAACCTCTAATTTGTTTGTCCATTTTACAATGCAACATATTTTATTATTAGTGAACTATGGTGCTACAAACCAGCGGCTGACATCCCAGCTGGAGCAGCTAACTGACCTTCAGACTTATCAGTGCGTGTCTTTTGTCAGAGCAATAGCCTGCCGTTTGGTTGGTAAGGACTCTGGATAATGCATTCAAATTAAAATCTTTTGTAAACCCTGTTGCTTGATTGCCTGAGAGCCAAAGAGACTCGCTCACCCTTAATGGTGAAGGACTTCCTGATTCTCAAAGTCATTTTCTCTTCATTATTCAGCTGAGTATTAGCCCTTTTTGTTTTCCACTCAGAGATAATACCCTGCTACTAAACTGCCTCATCTAATGCAGTTATCTCAATAAACAAACAGGTCATGCAGAACCTCCACAATCTGCATCAACACTTGTGCTTCCGTGGGAGATTAGAAAATTGTGCGTTGTGTAGTTAAAGAATTTTGTTTCCGAATGTGTTTTTTGACTTATATGAAATATAAGTTATATCAAAATTTTATATGAAATATAAAAATTTGATATAGCTCTATGAAACACGTACGGCATAATAGTTGTGATAACAGTGATGTGATATCCCCAGAATTTACTCTCTGTTCATGCATACATGTCAATCTTACCAAAAAAAACAAAAAAAACACTTCTGACTATGTAAAACTCATATAAACGTATATATCTATATAAATATATATATATATATATATATATATATATATATATATATATATATATATATATATATATATATATATATATATATATAT
>JAVLVB010000173.1:3264953-3308049 GCA_032876305.1 Orestias chungarensis | reverse complement strand
TGTTCTGCATTACATCAGGGTACTTGGGGAGACACTTTGTTTAAGGTAAGGGACTCTTAAAGCACATCTGCCTTTTAAAAAAAGAGAAAAAGTAAACAATTACCACGGAACTGTTGGTTGAAAGTTTTTCCAGCACCCTTAAGCCCATTCTGTACGGGAAATTCGTCTCAACCAATTTAGCGGACATGGTATATGTAATCAGCCAACTGCTCAGAAACACGATAAGGCAACTGGAGCCAGTCTATGACTCTGCATGTATGTTAAAGGTGACCTTCTCTGTCATAAATTCCACCCTTACTCATCGAGAGTAACATTATGAATTACATTAATACATTGAAAAAAAAAAAAGGATTAATAAGTATTCTACATAACACAAACAACCCATAATGATTTCAACCATTCAAGAAAAATTAAAAAATCACCAGAAGCACTAAAACTTTACTGGACAACTCATAAATACATTTGCATGGATTGGATCCCTCAAGTGTTGCGCAATTTTGTTTTCAACTTGTTCAACAGCAGCAACACCTTTAAATGGTTACAAGTAATAGGTCTTTTTCATTGCTCTATAACATTTGTCCCTACTTTACGTTACTGTAGAAAAATGTACAGTCAGCCAAACTGGAAAACCTTAGTACACGAATGGTTAATTTAAACTAAACCACTAGTTTTTATTCAGATTTAAACATTTGGCCTAGCCTTTCAAAATGTTTTTTTATTTTTTTTTATTAGATCATTCGGTGTTAGACGTTTTACTTTTTCTGTGTTTATAATCCTTTTCATATGTTGTAGCCTAATTTTACTTGCTCAGAATGTAATCCCTCACTACTTCAGATCATTGAAGTTCTGCAACCATGTGTAACTGTGTGTCTTTTTTTAATTGTTTTTATTAAATGCAGCGTGTTGAATCTGACTTTGGATGAGCTTTTGGATCTTTTGACAATTACTCTTTATTTGACGACCTGAATCAATAAAGTAAGACAAAGGAACCTAAAAAAAATAAAATAAAAAATACAATTATGTTTAGGAAAACAATTTTTATAATACTATACCACAACGCAAACTATTCCTTATTACATACATAAATATTTGACTGACCAACAATGACCCCAAACATCAGTAGGTAAATAGATTGGATGGATAGGTGGATGGATATGCAGAAAAATGTATAATTTATTTAGAACCAAAATGAGTAAACTATATAAAATATATCTATATATATCTATAAAGACTATAATATATCTAAAGCTGCATAAAACTGCACTTTTAATTATTTTAAAATGAAAAACTGGAATGTATTGTACCAGAACACAATGTAAAACCTTTGGTGCAAATACAGTTCATATCAACTGTGTTATTTCTCCAGTTAAATCAAACACAATTTCATGGTTCACAAGGCAGAAGAGGATTAACAACCAATTTATATACCTTTAAATGAAAGTGTTAACGCTTAACTTCTAATCCTCCCAGCCCTCCAGGCACGGACGGGTAAAGTCTGCTCGTTTGACTCAAAGTGTACCAACTGGCCTGAATAACTGATGAATAAAATTAAGACAAGGAGAGTGCAAAGGCTACAGGGAAATCAAGAATTGTTGTACCCAGCAGCTAGAAGAGGATCTTGACAGTGTCAAAGGATTTATGTACTGTGGGACTAGCAATACTAATGGCACTTCTTTTGCATTATGATAATTACCAAGACAAAATTGCCACGTAATTCCTCCCCGTTTCTAATTATTGGGCTCTTCAATGCAAGCAGGCTGTGGGAGCAGAGCATTGGCAGGCAATTAAACTCCTGCAATTATTGTTCTATTGTAAAGCACAGCTTTACCAAAGATTTGTAGGGCAGAGAATGATTGCTCGCTGACGCAATTAAATGCAGTATAACATTTCTGCAGACCTCTGAACATATCCTGTAAAGTTCACTGCTGTTTCATAACATCGGTCATCAGGAAAGTCACCGGGACAGCTTTTGTTCAGGGAGGTCACCTACTCATCGAGCGATACTGGGCCACACAGTCCCTAATCTGTATGTATCCCTTCACATTACGCACATTCTCTTACCTTAATCACTCTTCTTCATAGAAATAGATAAAAAAATGTAAAAAATTTCCATGGAGGCATGCTGGGTTGGGTTCGTGCTTCATATGCTAGCGTGTCAGATAGTGCTTTGACCCAATGCAAATGTGGGCACCAGGAAGTTTAGAGCTATTAACAGAGGAATACAGAGCAGCAATGCCATATGGAAACTCACTGACAGTGATGTGTATATAAAAACCATGGCAAACAAATAGACACAACATCTTCATTCCTAAGTTTGTTGTTAAAAAAAAAAAAACTTCTGATTTAGTGCACTTTTGTTGAAAAAGTTGGCTTGAGTTACAAAATCAAGCAAAAATATATAAGATTATATGTGATCAACTTAACACTATAAAGCCTATTTATCTTTAACCATAATTAATAGTTATAAATTCATGAATAGTTAATAAAATATATTTTTCTCTCTGGGTGAATCAAATTTGACCTTTTTGAATCTAATCCAAAATTAATTAAAAATCCATGTTTTACATCTATTTTTACTCTTGATGAAAACAAACATCTAAAGTAAGCAGTGGAAAGCTCACGTGGCGATAGGTCAAGATTTTCCTAACTACTTATTTCAAAATTAGCGAGTAAAGAAGCAATTAAAAACATATTTTCTTATTTAATGATGTCTCTGGTATTAGTAACTTTTGTCAGCAATTTAATGATTCATCATATTAAACAAAATCTGAAAAAAATAGAATGACTATATGTAAGTTTGTTCCAATTACGAAAGAAAAAAAAGATACCAAAGCAATCTGGCCCTTTGTGAAAATATCATTCATAAGTATGATTTATCATATTTTTTGGTTGAGTTTATCCAAACCCCTGAAAGATATTCAAAACACACAGGATAATAACTAATTAATTGTGAACAATCTGCAAATCATTACAACGTTGTATTACTTTTTTTTAGATAAAAAAAAATAAAAACACCTTGAATCTAAATAGTTCATAAAAGGTATGTAAACAAAATGTAGCCTTGGATAACAGCTAGCGTTATAAACTGTCTAAAGATATCTCAGATATGTTAACCCCGAAAACAAACAGATTACATTATGGATACAAATTTTTAAAAGTTACTTTTAATTAGTGTTGTATTAGATCTTCGACGATAGTTTCAACTGAAAAAACTGCACATGATTATCTTATCCTGCTGACTTAATGAAAGCAATGTTAATGCTTTCAGTAAAGTAAAAACTGTCAACCTAATCTGTAGCTTTAGTAATGGGTCTGCACCAATTAGATAGATAAGGACATTTTAATTACGTTGTGGTTGGGACAACAATAGCCTTACTAAGCCTTACTTAGCTTAAAATTCAGTCGTAAGCTATAGTTGCCATTACACTATAAATATATGCTTTGCATTGCAGTTGTATATTAAGATACACTTAATTAAGCAAATACCACTCTATCATATTTATTTTCCAGGTATGAGAGACTTATACATTTTAAACTACATAACGTTTAAAAAGTACATTACATGAGTGCTGAGACTTAGAAACACCATATGTGCTGCACATATGTAAAACTAATGCACAGTCCGCATAAATGCGTTTTAGTTCCCACCAAAATGAGCCGATGGCTTTATCTAATAAAAAATAATGCCAAGCTGAAGCTTTGTCTTCATTGACGAAGATTCCCTGACCACAGAAGCAAAATACCAGACATGGCTTCACCAGGAGGATGGAAAAATCTTTTTTTAGATTATTACACCTAATAAATCTTTTAATCCTTGATGGTACTCACAAACAAAATCAGCATAAGAAATAAAATGACAGCATGCCGCTGCTTACAAAGACTGCTTTATTTGTCCTAAATGCAAAGTAATTGAACATCTATTTGAATGTCATCCAGGAATTCTTTTTTTGGCAAGGATAATTGAAATGTTTTCTTATTTCCCCTTAGTGCTGCAATAAAACACAACAAAAACAAACACTTAAAGTGCTTTGTTAAATTCAAATTGCAGAGGAAAAAGTTGTACAACTTTAAAAAAAAACTTAAATGTGTGATTCAGAAATATCAAAGGGGGAGCAGGCAATATCTGTTTTATATATTCAGGAGACAAGAATCAGGTGAAGATAATTTGTTTACCAGTATCTACAGGTAAATATTGGAAAGTGCATGGGGGGGGGGTCTTCTGCTCTGGAATGGAAGTTAAACTTCGACGAGGGGGAATCTGGAGCTGTGGAGGGATCAGGTGAGTGAGGTGGAGTCCAGGAAGGTGAGTTATTTGATTCAGAGTGGATCTTACGAGGTTGACATTGGATGTCCATCAGGGAGAGGTGAGCAGTTTCGGTATCTTGGGTTGTGGCTGTTTTGTTGCGGGGAGGGTGGATCTAGAGGGTGCAGTTGGTTAAACGGAGGTTGTGATGGTGGCGCAGGGGCAGGCAGTTAGAATGGCCATGCCCTTGGAAATTAGCTGGTGGTGATTAGCGGATGCTGTCCTGGATAGCGGATATTCTGAAGTTTGTTATCTTGAAGGTTTGAGTTTGACTGAGGGGGTTAGGGTTAGGGCTCTCACAAGGGGAGGATTTACAAGCTGGTACCTAGTTTATGATACACGGGAGAATAATCATCAAGGTGTCTGATAAAGAGAGCAACAAGCAGATGGCTTTGAATACCACGTAAAGTCAGGCATTGACAGCCCCCATGTGGCACACAGACGCAGTCAACTCAGCAGCCCCTGCAAGCAGCCTCCTGAACGCCCTCTGGAGAAAACAACTGGGAACAACAGCAACCAGCCAATACCCATTTCCTGACAATTATTTGCAAAAGTGTTCACACTCCTTATAGTAATTTTACTACATCAAATTCACAAACATCAACAAATTGTTTTCAGATTTTGTGTATCAGACCAGAAAAGTAGCTCAAAATCTGAAATTCAGAAAGACGTCATAGATTTGTGTGTATTTATTCGGAACAGATCAAAAGGACTGTAGTCAATTAATAATTTGCAATATAATTTGCGTCTTCGCAGATACGTTTAGATTAAATCACTCTGACTATTTACTAATGATTTCAATAAGAAATCAGAAACGAAGATCAAAACAAAGATGATAGCAACTGCTTTATACAATAGTGGACAAATGAGCAAAAATTGTATTATACAGTTTACCAACCGAAAACCTCTTCAGGAAAATTAAAAAAAAAGGTTTCTGAAATTTTTTTGTCAGTTCATATAACTGTTCTTTTCCTGTCTCTCTATTTGAAGAAACGTTAGGAATGTTATTTCTGTCTTTGAAGAAGTCGGCTTGGAAAAGTGTTTCTGTATTTGAATCTACCTTGCTTTGAATCTTAGCTGCATGACGGGGTAAAGAAACTCACAGAGGGAAATTGAACATGTTGGAGGTGTGGGAAAAAAAATCTTGAATTGATGATAATGATAAAGCATAAAATGCAAAGAAAAGCATGTTGTCCAACCAAATCCAAATCGGGAGATCAGGGAGAGAGACAATACACGAAACTTTGGAGTTGAGGTATAAAGTAAATAATTGCTATATTTTATTTGCAACACCAATGTTATTTTGCTAAAACCAACAGTAGAACTAAGCCTAGTATAGTAAAATAGAATAGAAGAGGAAAATATTAAGAGGATATTATAATGAAATTAAATGAATTAAAGCTCTGTTTCCATGTTGATTGCTTTTTGTTTGGTCTGGATAACTTTCATAGAATCTTGTATCTCCTGACTCAATTATTTTCATTAACATGGCACTGCTGTAGAAATTTCCAACAAATTTTATCTTTAAGCCGAGCGCAATTCAACACAAACCTTGTTGTATATTCGACTAATTCAAACGAAGTGGAGTCGGATGGATTATTCAGATGAACTCTATTGAATAAAAAGGATGAACAAATCATACATAATGAAACACGACAGAGTGTAGTAACTTAGCTTACATAGCTCTTTCTCAAAAACAAAAAACCCAAATTCTTCTTCTACTAATTCCAAAGCATCACGGGATATAGAGTCCATTCTGTTAAAGGTACACAAATAGTCTCTTTTGAACCAGAAACAATCACATTTTAACTAGATTTTTGAAATAACTGCAACTCAGATAGTTAGTTATTAAATTATAATATCCCAAATAACAAGTCCTAAGCAAATCCTGGTTAAACCCAAAATAAATTCTCAACATCCTTTCCCCCAATAAACAACAGTTTATCAAAATTTCCAAAGGATATAGCAGCTGGATTGGTCTCTGCCATACAGTCCCGGCTGTCGTTCGGACAGTACACGATCTCACCAGTCCATCACGGCCTGGAAACAGTTCTTCAATTCTCCCCAGCTTCCAGTTCTGCCTCGGAGTCTTGTCCTCTCCAATGAGCACCACTTCCCCCACCTGCAGTTTGGACGGCGTCGGGGTGTCACAACGATGCGCTGATCTTAAATCCAACAAGTATTCCTTCCGCCATCGATTCCAGAAGTTGGTCATGAGCTTTTGCCTGTACCGCCATCTCCGGGTCATCTCTTCCTTGGTTGCTGTTGAATGCTTGGTATCAGCTGAGAATACCATTGGAGGCAAGCTAGTGAGTATTTTGCCCACCAGGCTGCTCGTTCAGCAATGAATCTCCAGGTGATGCCCTTCTCAGAGAAGAAGTTAAGCAGCGTTGTATCTTTAACGCTCTCCCAGAGCTTCTTTAAATCCTGTTCAGCTCACTTGAAGGTCATAGCGTTATCTGAATAGACCACTTTACACAAACCTCTTCTTGAGATGAATCTTTTTAGAGCCAGCAGAAAGCTTGTTGTGGACAGATCTGAAACCAGCTCCAAGTGCACTGCTCTGGTTACAGCACAGGTAAAGAGTGCAATATATGATTTTCTCATGGAGCCTTGTTCCTTTACATAGAGCGGCCCAGCAAAGGGTACACCTGTGACCTCGAATGGTGGGGATTCCATTTCTTGGCAGTGGTGCAGTTGTTTGTTGTCCCGCCTTGGCATTGAATTTCTTACAAAATGTGCATCTTGACACAACCTTCTTGACTACTTGCCGTCCTGTCACAATCCAATATCTTTCTCTAATTTGCATTAAAGTGTCTCGTATACCTGCATGCATCATTTTCTCATGCTGACACTGCACCAACATTTCTGTGTATCTGTGATGACCAGGTAAAATCCATGGGTGTCTTTCCCTGTATGAGAGTTTGGATTGTTGCAGCCTTCCTCCAACAGAAAGCAGCTCATCTTCATCTAAGAATGGTTTCAGTTCTCGAATTTTAGAGTCAGTGTTAAGACATTTATCTTGCTTACGCATATCAATTTCAGACTTGAAACATTGAATCTGAGTCACTTTTATCCAGTGTTTCTCTGCCTTTTCCAATTCTTCTGTTGTCAGCTCGCCACTGATTTTAGCACTTGTGCGGGCATTTCTTATAAATCTCCTTAACCAGGCTGTCACTCTGAGCACTGTTCTTAGTTTGCTGCATTTTTCCAGATCAAACATTGGTTTTAAGTACTCTGCAGCTTGATTGACCAAGTGTACTGCAACCTGGTGTTTGGATCTCATTTCAGATCTCACCTCATCTACCTGAACAGGTTCTTGGATGTTTTCTGACTGATCAGGTAATGCTAGTATGCAAGGTCCATGCCACCACAATGAGCTTTGGATCAGTTCTTGGACAGACAACCCTCTGGTGGGAAGATCAGCTTGATTGATTTTCCCTCGACAATGCGACCATGCCTGTGGTTCAGTTAGATACTGGATTTCTGTAACTCTGTTGGAGAAAAACTGCTGGCGGAGCTTCGAATCCAATGCAGCACTATCATAGAGTCTGTCCATAAAGTTAGTTGGGTTTAGTCTAGCTGAAGAGCTTTAGTGAGCGTGTTCCCAAACCTGGCAGCTATTATGGCTCCCATTAGCTCCAGCCGTGGCAGTGTCATCCTTTTAAGTGGAGCCAGCCTGGACATGGATGCCACCAGACTCATTTTCATTTCCCCTTCCTTAGTTTTTCCTTGCAGATAGGCAACTACACTGTAAGCTTGTTCACTTGCGTCACAAAACACATGTAACTTTACATCCTGACTGTTCGGTGCATGTCCATTTTGTGCCAATGTGGGATTGTCAACTGATGCAGTTGAAGGAGCTCTGAACACCACTGCTGCCACTTCTTGGACAAATCTGGTGGCAATTCTTCATCCCACTTTACTCTTTCCCACATTTCTTGAAACAGACATTTAATTCTGATGGTGAAAGGGGTCAAGAAGCCTAACGAGTCAAAGATGCGAGCAGACGACTGCAGGACGCTTCTTTTTGTGTTCCTTTTCTCCTTTAGAACATCCAGCAATCCTCTGAGGTCGAACACAAAATCATCCGTTACTGGTCTCCACACTAACCCAGGACCTTTAACTCCGATTCACATGTGTCTGGTTGTGTAGTGCAATCCATTGAACTTCCTTGCCACATTTCTTTGAGCTCAGCCGAGTTCGTTGTGCAATTTACATAGTTCCATTCCTGCAGCAGACATAATGTTCTTGGTTGTAGTAGTCACTGTCAAAGCTGCTTCCAACTCACTGGAACTTGAAATTAAGTCGTCCACATAGAGAGATGAGTTGATGGTTTCTACTACTTCTGGTTGTTCTGACTGGTATTGTCTCAGATGTTTCCTTATAGTAGCTGCCAGTAAGAATGGGCTTGATGAAGCTCCAAACACCACTCTGGTCATTCTGAGCACTAGCAAATGTTCATCTGTGTCCTCGGTAGGTGATCCTGAGAACCATAGAAATCTCACTGCATCACGGTCTCTCTCTGATAGTTATATTTGCAGAAATGCCTTTTTAATGTCTGCCATGTAGGCAATATGATGCAGCCTGAACTTGAGCAGAACATTCATCAGGTCTGGGTTTAGATTAGGGCCTGTTATGAGACAATCATTCAGAGATGGGCTTCCCTCTTCATGAGAAGAAGCATCAAACACAACCCTTAGCTTTGTTGTTGCTTTATCTTCTCTTATCACTGCATGATGAGGTAGATAGTATGTCAAACTAATCGTAGCAATTTCCTCTCTTGGCACCTACTCAGCTATTCCTTCTTTTAAGTAGTTCTCCACCACTTCGTTGTATCTGCTGTAGAGGACAACATCTTTCCTTAATTTTCTTTTCAAACTCATCAGTCATTGTTTTGCAATGTGGTAGTTGTCCTGAAGGGGTGGGTTAGGTTGTCTCCACGGCAACTCCACTTGGTAACGTCCATCTTTAAAAGTGGAAGTCTCCTCAAACCGTTGCAACACTTCCAGATCTTCTGGCTTCTCACTTGTGATTCCCAGGGACTCTAGCTCCCAGACTGTATGGAGCTGTTTGTCAATCTGGGTGTCGTCATTGAGTTGAATGTTCATGCATGTTGTCTCTGACAAACTGGACATTACCACTGGGCGTTGGACTGCCCAACCAAAAACACTCTCAAGAGCCACCAAACTCTCAGTTAGTCTCTCTATACGGCCTGTCACTATTTGCCAGTAATAATCAGAGCCGATTAGCACAGAAAGTTCAGGTCTATTTTCTCCAGGGAAATCTGCAAATTGGAGACCTCGCCTATTCATCTCATTCCGCACATGTTCGCCTGGAACCTTCATCATTTCTTAACAGACCTTTCATGTCACTACTACTTCTATTTCAATGCTCTGTTCTGTATCCCAAATATTGTCCAAGCATAACTTTCACTATGTTGCGTTCAACTGGTGTGGGAGCTGAAGAGCGAAATGTATGAAGCATAAGTGTCCCTTGCTTTGTGACAGGTAGCTGCAGTGCTCTCACAACATTCTCATGCACAAAACTACCTTGACTTCCACCATCTAACAGGCAACACACCATCTTCCTGCTGTTAGGTCCAACCACCCATGCCTTGGCAGTTTGCAGTAGCACAGTGTTTTCATTATTAGGCCTGGTTTCCTCAACCTGGGGGATTATAGAAGAAATAACAGTTTCCATGTTGGGGTCTCATTTTTATCACAAAGATTAAAGATCAACTTTATTTGCCAGGTACATACAGGACATACTAGGAATTTGTTTGCCAGGTAGGCAGTAGCGCAGAGGGTCTTGCCTAAGGGCCCACACTGGATGCTGTGGTGTATTTTGCCATTGGCTGGATTTTAACCCATGACCTTCCAATTGGAAGTCAGGCAACATACCACTTGAGCTATCCAGCCACTATAAAGAGCTATGTGATGCCTGCCGCCACACGTGGCACATGACCCACCCTTGGATCTGCAGAACCTTGCGATGTGTTTCTGTCCTAAACACACAAAGCACCTGCAAAGCTTCCTCAGTTTCTCTTTACGTGCTGACACCCCATGTTCTGGACAGTTTTTGACCTTATGTTGCTATCACTGAAGAAACAGATTTGAGTCTTTTGAGTAGCAGTGTGGAGTGCAGCTGCTGATGTCATGCTTGGTTTCTTTGGCTTTATGTCAGTAAATCCATATGATTTGTTGCATAATCTGGGACCAGGCAACGTTTCCTTTTGATTATATGATCTCATCATTTGCAAGGCTGTGCATGTGAGGTAAGTCTTCATGTATTTAAACTTCTCTCGCTTACAAAGAGCTTCATTACTGGGAATAGCCGTCTCCTATTGGCTCCAAAATTCTTGCCATAAGCTAACATCTCCGTTGAATTTGTCAATTCTTAGCTTAGGCAGCCTCACTGTAGCATTTCTGTGCTGTGAGGCAGAGTGTAGAAACTTAGCTAACATAGCTCTTTCTCAAAAACAAAAAACCCAGAAACAATCAAATTTTAACTAGATTTATGAAATAACTGCACCTCAGATAGTTACTTATTAAATTATGATATCCCAAATAATAAGTCCTAAGCAAATCCTGGTTAAACCCAAAACTAATTCTCAACAAACCTATTGTTGCGCGAAGCATGCAGTGCAAATATTGTCATTTTAAAGCCCAGCTGAGCTTGGTCTGCATGAAACCCTATTGTATATAACAGCTTTACCACTGACATTTTTAGTTTATTGTTGGTTATGGATCTTCCTGAATAGTCAGCAACAAACTTGAGTATAGACTACAACATACACATATTACACACGTTTACATGTTTACACACATATTATAACATTAAAGTTTTATTCTACCTCTGCTAGTCAGTTCATTGTATGATGAGTTCAATTAAAAGGTGTTTAATTGTGAAATAATTATTTGAAGAACCAAAAAACATTCATTACTTACAAGGGATAAGGGATATTAAAATAGGAATGAAAACTTTAAAATACACTGAAAATGCAGCTAAAGGTCTGAGACTCATTTTAAAGGTGTTACAAAGTTACGTAATGACCAGTGAATGTCTAACAGCAAGCAACTTATTATTGAAGCCTTGTTGGTGAACTACTCATTTTTATTCTAATGGCTCATCTATATATGTATTTATACACAGAAAGTAGTTTTAAATTTGTTAAATCCAGGAACACTTCTAAGGTATTCAATTGTTACAACACAGGAAATTCATTCTTAATGTAATTGATAAAATAAAAAATTATCAAGTCCATTAGATTTCACCCTGAGGCTAGACAAAACAAGCAATAAACACATGCCACTGTCCAACGCAATTAAAGATAGCACCATTAATCAAAAGGTCTGCAAATAAATCAAACCTGAAAGCATGAAGCAATATACTGTACTTAAACCCCAACTATTTCAATTGTGGAAGCAACAATTTTCCCTTTTTTTTATCAAGGAAAACTTTTAAAAGTCATTCAAACATTTGCTTGAAGGTGCAACAGCCTTGAAACAGTACTACATCCAAGTTCAATATATTATCATAATTTTATTATTTTCTTTTTTCTTTTTACAACATTCTAGGTAATTTTTTCGGACAGTGTTATTTATAAATGTATATATTTTTTGTATAATCCCATCACTAGCTGCCACCTCCAACCTGTGGCTCTGTCGCTTTGAAGCCCCTCCCTCCTGTCTGTCATATCCATTCAAAAACATCTTCAGTGAAAGTTGCCAGCTCCTATGTGTGACACATCTATATTGCAGCATTGACTGGATAAGGCAGCACCTGGAGGACGAGAGATGGAAACGCATTAATGACTTGAAACGGAGGATTAGGGAGACGTTTCAGTCATTTACCCAAATAATACATGTCTACGTTTCGTTGACGTGTCACTTATGCATTGTTTGTTATTGTTCTTACTTTCACCATGACAAACATGCCCTTCTGAACGTTAACAATCTAATACAAACATAACCATTTGCACCTCAAAGTGCTGTCACAGGAAAATCAAAGAGAGGGTCATCCACACACCCCCCGCCCCGGACCATCTGAGCTTTGCTGTTATTAATGGCGTCATCATTTTTCCTCTGCTCACTCTATTTCCTTTTTGATAGTGGAGCCTGCTTCATCGTGTTCTGTCATGTTTCTGTAATTGCTCCAACAGCTTGCCTTATGCTGAGTGTATAGTTTGTGCGGGAGCGTGTGCATTCATGTGCATTTATGTGTATGAGCTTGTGCATATGCGTGTGTGTGGATGTTCCACAGTCCCCCTACAAGGGCCGGCTGGGATTTTGTGGGGCAGAACCAAGCTGCAGGCGAGCTCCACACTGAGTGAAATGACAGCCTCCAGGCCACCATTGTTTGATGACCGTGAAAACACTTGCAGTTAACGTAAAGTGAGAGACCGGCTGTCACAGCGAGACACCGCGGTTACGTGCGGCACAACAAGCTGCTCTACAACTCGGGTCTGCAGTGATGCTACATGTAGTTCGGAGCCTAATAAATAAGTACATCAACCTTTTCAGACGCCTGAAACACAAAGCCAGGAGGCAGGGGAGGGTAAAAGAAAAGAGTCCTATTTATCAAAGCTTTTCCAAACAAATTGTTTTCTTTGCTTAAGTCCTAGAGGAGTAAAAAGGAAAAAGCCAAAGGTGATTGATGAATGAAGACGGTGGAGTCAGCGTGCTGAGAAGAAATTCTGAGATTGTCACAAATGCCAGCCAAGGTCAGATAAAGTGAAGAGTAAGTGCGTAGAGAGCTTCAAGGGCAGAGGCCAGATATGTGGAGGAGGTGTAAAAACTTGGGTGACCAAGCATGAGCACCACCTCAACCCATCATTACATGAAGGCACTTAAAAGAAAAGGGCTCCTCTTACACAGGTCGATATGCTGCACTTTTATCTGTTTCACCTTAAAATAGTTTCACGCTTATTCCATTGAATCGGAATAAAGTGTTGTTTCTGCAGCAGAGAACGCTGTGCGATTCGTCACATTCCCACAGGTTCTTAAACCTAATTTGGGAATGATTCTCAAATCTTGTGTAACAGAAAAGAAAGAGAGATAATTATAGGGCATCATTTTTAACCCCTCTATGGTTAATTTAGATTTCTTTTACCCCCTGCCTTCTTGCCCTGATTTGTTGTCGTCTTTTTGTCATTTTCAACATACACTTATGCGCGCACACATAAACACAGTTTATTATGCAGTAACATTACCAGATCCCCTTAGGCAGCTGTGCATCTCTGTATGACTGATGAGGGTAATTTCTCCCGAACAACAGAATGATCACTTTAGTGGTGAGTGCGACAGACACTCCCTCCTCCCTCTGTCTTCTCTCTCCTTCTTTCCTTTAAGCTTGAAAAAAAAAAAAAGGCATGAGAAAGACAGACATTTGTTACCCTGTCTCATGTAGTGCCTGGAAGGTTTTCAGAGATGAATAGCACAAGTGTATTACATAAATGAACTTAATAATAATAAAAAAAACAGCCAATCATTCAAATGGATCTAACAATCCACTCATCCTCTGGGTTAAACTCTGCTTCACCAATAAAAGAGGTTTCCACTTCAGCTGTGGGACTTGGGGGGGAGTTCCTTATTTTTTTCCTTGATTACCATAGGGATCCAATATAATACACATGTCAATGTGAATTAGGCTCATATTATGGACCGAGAAAGTCACAGTGAGTTTATACTATGCTTGCACTAGTGCTCACCAGGGGATGTGCAGAGCAGACAGTAGTTAGGACTTGTCTGTCTGTTTGTCTCTCTCTCTCTCTCTCTCGCTCAGCCTTATAGGTTCAGCCTCAGTGGGCTGTCTTTACCTATTCTTTCATCTGTCAGTCACACGCAAAAACAAATCCACCTGTCGACGGGGAGACTGGGCTGAACAGGGCAACGGCGCAGCTGTCGGGGCTTGGCTCTGAATAATCGGGTGCGAGCCGGCGCCCTCCGCTGGTCGAAAAAAAGTCCATTACGATGGTTATTACTTCACCTGTCAGGCCTATCCTTTGACTTGCACCCATAAACCAGCCTAATGAAGATAGTTGTCATTACATCCCCTTGAAGTTAGCAGTCATGCCTCAATGCTTTTTGTGGTCCTTGTGTCCTTGATCACAAGGACTCCCCTGGCTTGTAACAATATACCAATCCATGCGTTGAGAAACAGACATTCTTACCGCGCCACTTGATTGCCCCGACAATGAAGCTATTAATGCCGCATTATGTAAATTGAAATGGCTGCAAACATCTAACACGATAGAGGCTAAGTACAGTGCAATTTAATGCCGCTGACTTTCAGTAGCCCTTCGAAGGATGTTTTCAATTATAACACAGCTAATTTAATTCATTGTTTCACAGCTGAAAATGCATTTTTGAAGCTTGACTGACTCTCTATTTCGGAACTCAGCTTTAATCAGTCATGTACATTAAACACTGGACTGTCCTCTAAAGAGCTTGACAAAGTTGCCAGGGATCTGCATTCCAGGTTTTAAAGGGACGCAGTAGCCCTACCCTTTTCTTTTCCCTCAGATGGAAGGCTTTGGTTGTGGAGGGGAGGGTATTCATCTGAAAGATGAAAAGACCTGCGCCTTTAAGAGGGCTGTCTCCCCTTTCCCTCATGCTCCCCCTCAACCACACAGACACTCCTCCTGTGAGCATTTGTTAGGCAGCTTCTGTCCCTTATGTCTCATTGTAAGGAACAGAGCAGACTTCCCAGAGCATCACTGAAGACAAGATACAACTCTAGGGACTACACCCAAGCTGCACACCTCTGTGGTGCCCAGATCTCAGCTGCAGCGGTTATCAGAGTGGACACGTGGAGGGGGAAGACAGACCAACTTGAGCTGGATGAGCATCATTCAAAACTTCTAAGGAATAAGTGGACAAAAAAACATAAACAAACCCAGAGGTTATTTTTGAAACAAGGAGAAGATGATCAGCAGGTCAGCAGCGCTGGATTGGAAAGAGAATGAAAAAGGTGCGGTACAGATATAGCTTTAAGTTTCTATTTTTAAAAGTTTTGTTTAAGAAGACTGAAAGTACATCATAGTATGTGAAGAAATGCTTATAAAATTGCTAAAAGATCATGCATCAGAATGAAAGCTTAATTTTACCTGGCAGTGTTTTTTTACCTGTCTTTTTTCTTATAGGAATCTGGAACGCATTCCAAACAGACATTGGTGGTTTGAGAATGAGCAGCTCTTTAAAGATCTTGAAAGGTCCCAACAGTGCATTTAATTCATCAGCCAGGCGTTTATCTTATTTCTCCAGCTTTCCCTGAGAGAGAACATTAAAGACTTTGTTGATAGAGCTCTTGGGGAAGCGAATAATATTTCTTATGTGAAGTCTCAAAACTTTATAGCTGTTGACTGGGGAGCGAATGAACTGCCAAATGCATAAGGAAATTGTGTTTTGCTTTAGTCTAGGAGGGAGAAGTGTGTGTCTGTACTAACAAATAAATTTATGCCCAAAGGACTGTAGAAATGTTTACGGGGTGTGGAGTATTCAGTGGCCATAACCAGTGTTTGGCTAACAGCAACGTCAAACCCCAACCAGGACTGGAAATAAAGAAACCGAACCAAATCGATGCTGGAGTAAACCCGGGGACATGTCCTTTTTATCAGGGTCAAACTTGCACACACGCTGTAATGCAGCCAGGGGTGTTCAACGGTGTTTCTAATCCGCTGAAACCTTCCGTGCTGCCAGTTTCTCCAACGGCAGTCAAACTAGGCCAAGAAGGTTTCAAAAAAGTTGGCCGCACTGAGGAGGACAGTCCCTGTCCCTTTCCAGGTCTGACTTCTGGGGTGCTGGAAATGCGTGTCAAGGAGGGTAGCAAGATCCGCAACCTAATGGGATTTGCCATGGCTCGGATGCAAGGAGAAAAGACTGGCGGTGCTGGTGTTGGAACCATCAACGGACTAAGGCAAGTTGTCTTTACAGGGTCAGGTCGTGCTGTCACAAAGACCATCACCTGTGCTGAGATAATGAAACGGAAAGTGGGCTGTCTGCATCAGATGACCAAGCTAAGATATAAGGTGGTGAAAGAAGTGTGGGAGAGTAACCAGGGGGCAGCACCTGAGATGACGGTGCACAAGACTGTTCCTTCTATCAGCATCCTTCTTTCTAAGGATCCTTTAGATCCACAGGAGCCAGGCTATCAGCCTCCAGAGGCATTTAGTGCGTTGTGGGAGGACAGAGCAGAACCTGGGCCCGGAGCACAAACGACATACAAGAGACATCTGCCGTACAGTGGCTTTCCTCACCGTAAGAAGCTATGTTTGGGGGAAGGAGTCTCAGTCCTACCTTCTAACTGACTACTTGAACCCCTGTCAGAGTGGAGAGGATTGAATCAGCAAAGTTCATTCGGCGCTGCATCCCACTCTAGCACAATGCTGAGACAATCAGAACATGCACTCAGTCAGAACAGCGCTTTGGTAGAAAAACCGAATCCCAATTCAAGCTTCAGTAGTTCTGCTTGACTTAGACTAAAAAGCTTGCTTCTGTACAAAGAGTACTCACAGAACAGATTCATAAGCTCCCCCCCCCACCCCCCGACCCCCCAGCATCACAACTGATCATGTTTGCTTGTATCGTGTGATGACGAAAGGACTGAAAATCATATTTCACACAGACAGTATCAAAATGAAGTCATGTATTTCCGAGACGTGGACAAAATAAACTTGATTTTCTCGTCCAACTAGAGTTCTAAGAATTCCTTCTGTTTATAAATACTGTAAAATTATGCTTACCAGCTAAAAAAGGAAATTTTGTAATAGAAATAAAAACAATTGTAATTACTGGTGATATAAAAAATGCAAAATGGATCATTTTCGTTCACATGACTATCAATATTTCCATAAAAATAAAAATGTTCTTTCCACATTAAGTATTCTTTTGCGTTTTATCTTCTTATTCATACATCACTATGCAAAGCTCTAATGGAACAAAACAAAAAAAACTCAGTGTGCTGATGTTTTGATAAGAGTACCAGCAGTGAAATTTGTCTGTAGAAAAGCTGATTTAATGACAAAGCTGTTGATAAGGAGCAAACCAACCCAGCCTGACAGAAATGCCAGAGGGAGATATACAGGCAGAGATTATCATTAAGATAACTATATAACATCACACAACACAGAGGAGAAAAAGGATTTAAACTAGGCTTGACAGAGCTTTACACTGTACTGTTCCCACAAAATATGAAACCAAGGCAATAAGGTACACTCCTTTTCACTTCGGCCTGTAGGCCTTACCGTACGGCACATCTTTTGTCATCCTTTTTATTCCCCCTCTCAGATGTACATAGATTCACAATTTTAAAACAGCAGCCTTTTGCTTCCGACGTCAGAAACAAATAGAATAGCTGATAATTTTATAAAGCTGCCTTTATTTTTGCGTCGTCTTTTTGCATTTAAACACTATAAGTGTGATTACATTTGCAAAAAAATATATTGCAAATGTTTTAATAGAAATTGTTGAAGCAGAATTACCTGTTGTAAGACAGCTAAAAGAAAAATTAGGAAATACAAACAAATGCCTTGGATTGTTTTTAAACTTCCTGATCATGTTGTTTAGGATTTTTTTTCAACTTGTATCATATAAACTGTATCAGTTGCAACAAAAAATATTTCTGGAGACAATATTATTTCAGTAAAAACAAAAACAAACATTAAATATATCTTTACAAACAAAACAAAAAAAAAACATTTGAAACTCTTTAACTGTTTCTGGTGGATAAAAGTCATCACACCCGCCTCTCAATCCCATTAAAGAATCACAGCAGAGTGGAACAACCAAGGTTGAACAAGAATTGCTGCGGCTGCAAAACAGGTTGCATGAAGCAAACCGTGTGTCCTCAAGACTGCGGGAAGGTTATCATTTTAGGTCAACGTTATCATAGAGTTAACAGCTTTCACCCAGGAGCCTACGGGCCAGCCAGTCTGAAGTCCAGGTCAAAAAAAAAAAAAAAAGATAATCCCTACAAGTAAATTTTAAAGTGACCTGCATTTGTTATCATGCATTAAGGATTCAGGACCAAGTGTGAAATGCAGACGGGTAATTAAGGATAACGGCACAGCATCACTTGAGTGAGAGAACAGATAAAACATACTGACAAAAACATTATCCCAGAGCTAAATCCAATGTGGCTGCCGCAAAATAGGTTGGCGGAGGAGTCAGATAGGTGCATTACAGGATTGTGGACAAGGTTATTCACAGACTGGGAGTCTGTTTGCCAGCATAGTTTGTCTTCAAAGATGTAGTTAAAGTGTCTATAAAGGCAATTTAGGATTTAATTGAAAAAAAGAAACGCAATACAATGTGACCTTATAGATGCAGAAGTATTTTTAACAGCAAAGATAATACTTCAGTCGTGTATATTCACTTTGAAACAGACAGATTATAAGAATGAAGGCAAATGACTCAATTGTTTTAATACTAAACTCTGACTTACCCCGATTTTATAGCTGTCCATAAATCTAGTCTGTGTATAAAGTGCTCCGAGATTATATGTACTGTGATTTGAAATGAAATTCAAATAAACCAAACATATATTTTTTCTGACATTGCTATTGATAGAGAAAGGAAAGCAGAATTTTTTTATTGTACTTGTTTATCCCCGAACAGCTGCCAAAATCTTCAGAGGTATGATTCAATTGAAACATATTTTTTGAATTTAGTATGTACCAGATTGTATCACAGGTAGCATTATATGCAAAACTGTACATATTTCTTTGACGGTGGGCACAGAAGTAACAAAATGTTGACCAAAACTCAGTAACTAACTGCATGCTCTGAATGTAAATACTTTTGATGTGAAGTTGACATAAAGAAAGTGTTGGCACTCCCGTTTCTTCCCTCTCTGCCTCTGCGGCAGATGAGAGTGAGGTCTTTGGGATGGCGTGGGAGTTCACTATCTCCCAGCCTCCAGATGGCTCCGTCTACTCTTATCTAGAAGAATGGGTGCCGCCTCAATTTTTCAACCCGCCTTATCTGGGAATCCTTTAAATTGAATATTTACTGGGCCTGTGTTTTCTGCATGTGTTAGCCTTCAGAAGTCGACGTTCTTTTTTGGTCGTTAAGACAGGGCAAAAGGTTTTTCTTGCTCACACACTTCCTTTGTCTGTTTTGTCGAGCAATAGGAAAGTGATTGATTATGTGATTGCTGGAAGAGAATGGAAGGTTAAGCATTCAGGCTGAGAGCTGGGGGGCATTGTAACAAATAACCAAAGAGGGAATAAGAGAAACAATAGAGAGATGTACCTTGCCCAAACATGACATCAGGCACCTTCGTTTTATGTCTTGGGCAAAACAAAATATATGAATAATTTTCCAAAAGTTTATTGTTTCATGCACAGCATACACAAGAGGATAGGAGAACCCTTAAGCAGCCATTGAAAACATCTTATTGCCATTTGACTGGCTGGGGTCTATCTGCATAAACAAGCTGTGCCACAGCTACTCCCTTGTAAGTGTCTGGAAATGTCTTTTCAAAACCATTTTGCGAAATGTCTCCATGTTGGATTAATCAGTGCAGCTGAGGATGTAATTGCTAAGCTGAAGTGAAAGCTGTAAGAACAGATAATGAACACTAACTCCATGGCTGCCAGAATGTAGTTTCAAAAAGAATTTTGAAAATGACAAATTTTTAAATCTTAAGCATTCTTTAAACTAATGGGAAATAAAGGTCCATTGTGTTTACAAAAATAATGAGCATTAGAAAATCATCCAGTGGTCAGTGGTATTTAAAAAATTGCATTTCATTATATTTTGGCACAAATATCATGTGGTTTTAAAATATTTAAGTGCACGGATTTAAGATGCAATGTGATTTGAGGCATGCCCAAGATTCGCTCTATATATTTACCTGCTGACTATTTTGCATTAATTATATTTTGCTTGCCTAATTTATATGTGTATATTATTTTAACTCTTGGAGATAGAATGCAATGCAAACTGTAGTAGCTGAGTGCTGCTGCCCTCTAGTGAAGAAAGAAGCCCAGATTAAACTGCACACATTGTAATTTCTGAATCTCTGAAACCTAAACATGCTCTAGGTTTCAGTCATTTGTCTTTGTGAACTGTAACCATAAAAAAGCATGGGAATATATTAAATAAATCAAAATTAAATTATTTCATAACAAGAAAATAATAATAAGTAATTAATAATAAATATTAATGCATCACTAATAATAAAATGCATCATTACTATTTACCCTAAATGTTATCGTCATTAAAGAACCATAGAGTCCAATTTTTTATTTAAATGTTAAAATGGAAACAAAGGGGAGCCTAAAAGTAATACTTGTTTCTTTTTTGTTACATAAATGACTGATTTCTTGTTGTTTATACAGTTTAAATACATAGGTTATTTTAATGATTTATTGGCAGAGTATGTATCTAACTTTTTCATAGATCGTGGATCCCATGATTTTCCCACTAATTTTTCAAGTCTTAGGTTTACATTCTCGCTTTTCCTGGTGCCTTTTTTCCTGATTTTTTTTGTTGCATAATGGTGATACATCCCAGATGATGCCGGTGGATGTAGCCACTGAATACTAGGGCTGTCATCCACTGTTTATTAGTGATCGCAATGTAAACTCGATTGACCATTACACTGTTGTCTGTTTGAATTTCAAAGTGTCACAACATCTTAGATTGGTCCTTCTATACCACCTTTGGAGATGATTCCCCCTGTGACCTTGTGGTGCACTATACCAGCTACATGGGTATAGCGTTGCATGTTTTCCTTTCCTGCTAACATCCTAGACCCAGGTGTGAGACATTCACTGAACACTTGCCCCCTCAGGACCATCTCTCTGACTCAATCTTGGAGCTTGGATCTTTCATTTTGCATAGTGGCCGTGACGCTCAGTAGACCTCAGCCTTTTTTCGATGCTCTAAGTGTCTAGTCTAATATAAGGTATAACATATAGATTCCCTTTGTGATTACTAAATTATTTTAGAAATGATTTGAATTCATCTTTTGGCCAATTTATTACCCCAGTAGCAGATCTGAGTACTATCAAGACATAGTTGTTAATTGCCCTGATGTTTTTCTGGCCATTGACCTGATTTGTCTGAACTTGCCTTGTTCATTGCAGGTATTTTGTTCTTGCTACTTTGAAGGTACATATAACAAAGTCTGCCATTGCAATCCCCTGTATGTGGTTTACCTTTCCACCCATTGTTACCATCAGTACGTTTTTTTAAGCCCAAATGACAATATCATCTACCTTCTGTATACCCTGGTGGTATGGATCAGTGAGTGAACACCTCGCTCACACTTATTCTCATTCATTTAGAAGAAGTGGTCGATAGTAATAATATTTCTGAGTCGATATCTACAAACAGTTGATTGTTTATTTGATTGAGTTCAGGCGTATCCAGAGGATGTCCAGTGAGGACAAATAATCTGCTTGTAGTATTTCATATTTGATATAGACTTGCAAATGTGCCTCAAGGGTGGTTTTTGAAAATCCCATTAGTTCATTAATAACTTTGAAGAGCTTTTAGGCATTCCACGATCTGTATGTGTGGCATTGAATCATAGAAAATTAATATGTTGAGCGCACAGGTTTGTTTGTCTGGCTTTTTAGTCTACCATATAAATTTTCCACATTGTTCATTCTGTAGCCATGCTGGGTTGTCTCGTGTGTTGTTACCCTGCCACTGGTCATAGCCTGTTTATTCATTTAGCTTCAATTGTTTTTGTGTGTCTCTTCTGATGGGCTGCCAAGACTTGTTGTGTTTTGTTGGGGAGCTTTCAGGGACTCAGGTGTAGGCATCTGTTTGTATTTCTGGGGTATTACCTCTGTCAAAGCACTCCTACTTATTTCTGTGTTGTCTTGGTTTTGGTTTTCAACATTGTTCTCTGCAGTGAAAAATGTTAATTGCGGCTCCTCTTAATGTTGATATTTACCGAGCATTTCAAGTGTCATTGTTTCTATACTCTATAACACCTAGATGGTTTCTGTGATAATCGAAGCATGGATTGATATAAGTGCACCATTCTTATCACCTAGGGAAATTCTCTGCTTGTACTTGAAAGAAGTCCAGTCCAGACAGATGGCTGTTATTTTATTATATTTATATTAAAATTATTGTTTGGATATCCAAAGTTTCATCTCTGTTGAATGGTTGAAAAAAAAGCCAGACATGTAACATGACTTGTATAATTCTGGTAGCATTTGCAGTTCCTCTTCTTTTATCTTGTGAAAATATCTATTTTGTCACATGATTTGTGTGAGGCATAAAAAGTCCTTCCCTATTCTAAAATGGACTCTTTTAAAAGCTGACTAGTTTGTGCGATCCTTTCATTGGATTACAAGTAATGACTCAATTTCTTAATCTTTTGATCACTCATTTTTGTGATTTATTTTTTATTTTTTAGCTTTTAAAATAAAAGTTTTGAATAAAAGCAGAGTGCTATGCTTTTAAACATGTATTCATCACACATTCTACCTAATTTATCAGCAGCACAGTATCAGCAACACAGTTAGCCAGAAAGAAAAGGAGCCACAAATGAACCATGACTGTCTTGATTTCATGTAAATACAACAGGTTATATTATAATATATAGTTTGCGCAGAGTCAAGATAAATTTTATTGGAAGAAATTGTTTTTATTACATGAAAGAAAGAAAAATATCTCAGAATTTATGTTTTAATTTTGATGTCAAATCACACATATAGCACAGGACAATAGGATTAAGCTTTGTCTGTAGAGTTGGTAGTTACAATCCACACCACGGTTGACAATGCAACTGAATTAGTTTGGTTAATTTCAATTCAAACAGTCTCAGCTGGGTTCCCACTCCGCACAGCGGGTGGAGTGGTCGAGTAATATCAACACGGTCGTGATTACTCCATTGAAACTGTGTGTTGCTCCAATCAGAGCCGAATCACTCTCCTCATTACAGTTTACAAGGCCAACTCGCAGTGGGTGGACTATTGAGTAAGATTTGAGATTTTCTCTCTCAAATAACTGAAATTCATTTTTTGCCACTGTGATGTTTCCACCATCAACATGAGGACTGTTTCACATTTGCACAATTACCTAACATGCGATTACTTTTGTTGTAGGAATGGGAAAGCCAAGTTGGTGATTTTTAACGTTCACTGTAGCAATCAGCATAAAGGCAAACACAAGCTGTATTCTTTGTTAGGAAAATTAAACATTGTTTTTAAAACATTAAAGGTTCTTCATAGTGAATACTGGTTGCTACCAAAGCAAGTTACTATGTACAGCTGGACTGATGATTTTATTATAAAAGCAGATGTTCTATGTTGGTCCATCTAATTACCAAGTTTTGCACATAACTGCACTTTGCACATAACTACACTTGAACATTAGCCAGAATTTGCATGCTCAAATGAACCACAAAATTAGATGTTAATCCTAAAAGAAATTATGCATCTTTAGGGGGGAAAAAGTATTTTCGATTCATTTTCATTGGCTCATAAACCCTTTTTTTGCTTGTTATACAAAAAGGACAAGTTTGGAAAGGCCAAAATGCACGTAACACAGTTTCCCGGTAGTATAACTAACTAAACTCACCGAGGAGCATATTGATGCATAAATGCAAATTATTATTTGCAGAATTACTTTTTCATGTGCTAGCAACACATACAAGAAACAGTAAATAGTAACCAAGTGTATTTAAAACATCTGGCCCCAACCCCAGAGCAAATTATCAGATTATATTTCATGTCTTTTAAAGTCTGATACAGTAATGTACTTTCATCTGGGAGTGACAAAATGTCAAACAAATTTTTGTTTTGTTATTTTTTACCTGTAGATCTTGTTTACATAGTGGTTTGCATACCATTATCTAGCTAAACCCATGCTTTCCGATTTCCTCTCAGCGAGATGTATTGGCCTCCATTGTATTTCCAGCCAACCATTTATTTGTTTTGGAACCACTTTTTTTCTGTGTTATCTGACATGGTAACTAAAACACACAACACTATTTAGAGAGAAACTTGTAATGTAAATTGTAATGCTGCTTCAATGAAAAAAAAATATATAAAATTCCTTTTATCTGTATTAATTACATTGTACATTAAAATAAAATGCATGTATCTTATTAAATTCAAAAAGAGATGTTTCAATTGTTCGTAGACTGCTCACTGACAGAACTATTTAAAGTATTTTTTTCGGGTTAATTTTAATGACTGTGAGTGATTCTCTTTGAAACTACTGAGGGAGATTTGCTTCACAATCTTTTAGTGGCTGGTTACCTGAGTCCCTTTCGTTTACTTTTCCCTTTCACCTAACTTTTCATATTAAAGCTTGGGTGCAGCACATGAAATCTTTCCCTCTTATGCATAGGCTGTAATTGGGTCATAACATAACACTGCATACCTCAAATATGTAGCTGAGAGCTGTAACTGTAAAAAAAAATATATAAGGGTTCAAGTTTTTCTTTTTTTTTTTTACCCAATTACTGAGACCAATTATCATGTGCAATGTTTTTTATTCATCTTTATGTAAATACTTATACAGGCACATTAAAATAACTTGTTCATTTTAAACAGCTATATATAGTATTCTCTCTTTGATGAAGCAAAACTGACGTCAATGCAAATCTTTTTTTTATAACTTTCCCCTACATTTGGTTATACAATTGTCTGTAGTAATTTAAGATTCGCTTTTCTTGTTTAGAGCAGCAGATGGCGCTTAAATGTTCATAGCTTCAGTTGACTTTTCTTATATATGGTTTTAATTTGTTAAATATATATATATATATATATATATATAATATAAAAGTTGATCAATGATTTCATTTGACTTGTCTAGCACTGGTCGAAATAACCTTCTGTGTCTGCGCTGCAATTTCTAAACAAACCAAGCCGCCTCTGCCAGCCTGTCCATGTACACTGACGCGTTTTCAGATCGCACTTGAACGCACCACGCTGACAGCTGGTACTCTTTGGCTCTTCCTTAACCTGGCATAGAGGGAACAAAAGCATCGAACCAAGACAGTGGAAGAAGGTTTCCTGGTGCCGGTCTGGTAAGATTGTTGCTGCATTTTGAGTTAACTTTGCTGATTTTTAACTAATGGATGTATTTACTGTGCATTTAACAAAGGGATCCTTTAGTCTTATTGGTTGCCATCCCAATTAACCCTGATGCCACAGCCCTAAAGTTGGCATGAGATAAGTTTACATCAG
Organism: Orestias chungarensis; assembly: GCA_032876305.1. NCBI lineage: Eukaryota > Metazoa > Chordata > Actinopteri > Cyprinodontiformes > Cyprinodontidae > Orestias > Orestias chungarensis. Next base: position 3,282,580 of record JAVLVB010000173.1, on the reverse strand, counting down.
GGTTTTGATGTATTTCTTTTATATTCAAATTTAAGGTGTGAGTAATAGATTAGTCACATTTTTTATTTTAATGTTTTTATCCCTCTATCTGATCATACAGATGTGCCAGTTGCGGTTGTAGATATCAATCATGCTCATGTTGGTTTTCCCTTCTCAGAAATGTCTTCTACAAAAACGACATCAGAAGCTCCATGCAGCCTTTGTGTGCATTCTCTCAGAGCTCTGCTGGCTTTCTCTTTGTGGCGCTGCATATCTGGATACTCTGCACATGACCTGATGTCCAAGTACCCTCTCATCGATGGGTAATGGATGTACATTGTTAAATCTTATCCATACATTTCCAACACTGGAAATAAGAGGACAAAAAAAGATATTTCTGATCAAAATGCTTTAGGTTGTCTTCCTGACTTTTTCCTTCTGCGTGCTCCAGTCACAATGATTTAGCTCTCCAGCTGAGGATCTTTCACAACAATCAGCTGAGCAAGATCAATCTGACTCATCTTGACAAAGTGGCAACTGATATCTCCCGCCTCAAAGCCGGCCATGTGCAAGCACAGGTATAGTAGGACCTGAAACAGACTTTATTGCTTTGTTTTGGTACATACAGCCTGTGGATACGTTTCCTAGCCACTTTATACGTACAAATCCTTTGAACATTGCAAGATTGGGTGGTCTAAGTATTTAGTGCACTGCTGAACTTCTGTGTTTTTTTATGCAAAACCATCTCTCAGGCCCTAAAGGAGAAAATATTACGTCAAGCCACGGAATCTGAGGGAATAAGCATAAGGCGACGGTGTCAAAAATAATCTCTGTTGTCTGCAGAGTACCTTTGGTTATTGAACAACATGTCAAAGCTCCAAGCACACAGTATATGGCAGCTGAAGACCACAATGTATGATGCTCTTGTCAGCTAAGTGTAGGAAATTGAGGCTACAATTTGCAAAGGCACACAAGAATTCAATGGTAATATAGTCTGGGTAATTCAGTTTGGTCAGGGGGTTGATTTATGCTTCAACATTCTAAAGACATGTTAAAAATTCGGCCTAAACAACATGAAGATGCAAATTTTGCACCAATTAAGCTCTGAAAACATCACTGACTGCTTCTACAGCATGCTGGTAACATGATAATGCATCATGTCAAAAGCGAAGGTTCATCTGGAAATGGTTTCCATAACATGACGCTAAAGTCACTGTACTTTAACGACATCGAAAGCTGCTATAAATGAGCTATAATGTCAGTATGAGCCAGTGTAACATAATATAATATTAGATGTGTTTTTGTGTTGTTGTTGTTGTTTTTCTTTTGTCTCTGTCAGATGTTTGCTGTCTATATTTTGTGTGGTGCCCAGCAGAAGGATGCTGTGCGTCTGACTTTGGAGCAATTAGATGTAGTCAGACGAATGTGCACCGAATATCCTGACTTTAAACTGGTCACTTCCACTCAGGGTATGTCACTCATTCTTCTTTTACATGACAAATGCGGTTTTTAATTATTCTTTGTTTGTCTGTTAAACATGCATGTAATGAATGCTATTTTTCTAATTAACAAACAAACTGATACAATGAATGTTTTGAATTGTTTGAGTGTTTTTTCTTTGCAGAACTGAGAACTTTACAGAAGGGTAAAATAGCCTGTCTGATAAGTATTGAAGGGGGACACTCCATTGACAGCAGCCTTGCTGCACTGCGCATGTTTTATCAACTTGGAGTACGTTCCATGTCCCTCACTCACAACTGCAATACTCCTTGGTATTCTGAAAATTATGCAGTTTACTATGTAGAATTTATAGAAAAAATTAAAAAATGTAGATTAATTTATGTTTGCTTTTTGTTGCAGGGCTGAATCGTCTTCAAACCTTTATGATGTCTTTATTAGGCAAAATAACAGCCTGACGACATTTGGAAAGGTAACTTTAATGTTCAATGTCAGTAACGAAATTAACTTTTGTTGTATTACATATAAAAAATTTAAGAAAAAACAGTCAATTGAGCAGTTGTAGATGTCTGGTATAAATTTTTTGTTTAGTTGGACCACTTGAATGCAGAATTCAGGACTTCCTTGATAGTTATCAGTACTAGAGTATTTACATGTTGTCAGGGTTTGCACAAACCACCCACAAATTATGAACAGAAATGCCAAAAACAGTTTCAGAAATAATAAGATCAATGTTTTTTCACAAAATGGCAAATACCAAAAAAAAAAAAAAGGACTTAAAGCAACACAAAGCAACTTTTCAGCCTTCATAAAATAGTTTCACAACTTTTCCGATTATACGTCGACGCGACACCTCTGTCATGGCCCGAGGGCGTCCATATCGCTTTAACCGGCACCAAGCAACTTTGAGGAGGGTGGTTGGAAACCTGCCACACAAAACAACAAAAAGTGTCCCGACTGCTTTACACCATACGTCTCATCCTTCGTTTCCTATTTTCAACATCATCATCTGACATTGTTTCGCCACAATTAAATTCATTACCTCATCCCTATTGATCCTTCACACAGTCACTGAAAACAGAAGTGTACCTCAATCCAACTGCAGGTGACCATGAGATCAGGATTTTGCAATGGTATGCGCTGGTCCTAATGGGAAATGCAGTTTTTTTCAGGATAAAGAACTACCACTTTTGTCAACTGGCTGCCAAAATCGACCAAGAATGAAACTTCTTTAGTGTTGCTTTAACTGACAACTACAAGTCAGAATAGCACAAATAAGTCTAATAACCTCTAATGAAAAGAAACGGTCTTGACCCCTTAATTTTAGTGAATTATCGTCCGATTTCTAAATTACCACTGGTTTCCAAGATTTTATAGAAATGTGTCCTTGCCCAACTACATCCGTTTTTAGACACCAATGGTATTTTAGACCGGTTCCAGTCAGGCTATAAAGCCTTCCATAGCACTGAGTCTGCACTTCTTAAGGTTTTTAATGACCTGCTTTTAATGACTGATTCTGGTAGCTCTGCCATTTTAGTGTTCTTAGATCTCACAGCTGCTTTTGACACGGTGGAACGTGCAATTATTTTATCACGTCTGTAAAACTGTGTGGGTGTCAGGGGGACAGTCCTTAAATGGTTTCAGTCGTACCTGAGTGGGAGGTCCTTCTCTGTCAGGCTCATGATTCCACCTCATCCTTTGCTCCTATCCATTGTGGAGTCCCCCAGGGTTCAATCCCAGGGCCAGTTCTTTTTGCCCTGTACCTGCTCCCACTCAGAGAGATTTTTAGAAAACACGGCGTGTCTGATCACTTTTATGCAGAGGACTGCCAAATTTACATGCCATTACAAAAAAAATAGCCATTGCCCCCTGACATCCCTACTTAGTTGTCTAAATTAAGTCAAGGCTTGGTTGGCCCAAATTTTTTTTAAAGCTAAACGAGGGAAAGACTGAAGTCATGTTGTTTGGGAACACCTTCCTTGACTTGGGACCCCTTCAAACCTACATGCGTCCCAAAGTCACCAGCCTTGGCATCACCTTGGACAGTGATTTTAAACTGGATAAACAGATTAATGCAGTTTTAAAATCAAGTTTTTATCACCTTCGACTTTTATCAACAGTCAAACCTTTTTTATCTTTTAATCTTCTGGAACAACTTGTGCATGCTTTTATCTCTTCTCGTCTGGACTACTGCAATGCCCTATACTCTGGTGTTTGTAACACGGCTGTTTCCAGTCTGCAGTTAGTCCACAACTCTGCGGCAGGACTTTTAACAGGGGCCAAGAAGCACAAACTCATCACCCCTATTTTAGCTTCACTGTACTGGCTGCCTGTAAGTTTAAGAATAGATTTAAAAATATTATTGTTTGTTTTTAAAGCTTTAAATGGACTGGCTCCAAAATAAATTTCCGATTGCCTCCATCTTTATACTCCGCTGCGCACTCTGAGGTCTGGGGCCAGCCCCAGCTCACGGTCCCTAAGACTAAACTTAAAACTAGGGGGACAGGGCGTTCTCTGTTATTTGTCCCAGACTCTGGAACGCTCTGCCCCTCCTTGTTCGAACTGCTCCCATTGTGGAAAGTTTTAAGTCTCGTCTGAAGGCCCACTTTTATGCTTTGGCTTTTAACACTGCATGAGTTTTATGGTCCTTTGTGTGTTTTACTGTTTTAGCTGATTGTCTTATCTTATTTTAACTTATTTTATTTATTGTATTATTTTATTGTTCTCTTTTATTATTTTAGTTTATTTTATGTCTTATTTATTTGTTTTTTATCATGTATTGCAAATGTGCAGCACTGGTGGACATGTTCCTGTTTTAAATGTGCTATATAAATAAAGTGGATTGGATTGAAATAAGTTAACTATAAATAACATTATTACAACTATCAAAAGAAAAAGCAGCTTGTCCTTATTTTTCTGCTCACTGGTAACTCAAAACAAAAAGACACATTTTGGCAGGTCTAATAAAACAATGTTAAGGGACGTACCTAAAAAGGGCAAATCGCAATTTGTAGTCATTACTAAACAATACACTTATTGAACGAGTGAAAAATAAACAGTAAATAAAATAAGAAAAGCCTTTGGCCACTTGTTTGACGTGTGACAGGAGGAAAAGTTGTCACACGTGTATTCATAACCATCCGCTGATGTACTTTTACCGCTTTATTTAATTTCCTTCCTTTTTACTGATATGTCAATGTCCACTTAAATGTTTTTTTAACGTTTATCTATTGATTAATTTTTTTTATGTTCTCTATTTATTTCTTTTTAGGCTGTGGTGGACGAGATGAACCGACTGGGAATGATAGTGGATCTTTCCCACACGTCCAAGGAAACCGCTTTAGCTGTTCTAATTCATTCCAAGGCTCCTGTCATTTTCAGTCATTCATCTTCCAGAGAGCTCTGTAACAACACACGTAATGTACCTGATGCGCTGCTTCATAAGCTGGTAAGAAGAAGAAAAAAAAACGCTTGCTGAGACATCTTTGGTTTGTGTTTTCGTTTTACCAACATAATGGCATCTGTAATTTATTTTTATTTTTTTTCAGCATAGGAATACCCGCTTGTTTGTGGTTATAGGTTTTTTTAAATGATGAAATATGCATGTACTAAACAGAAGTTCCTCATTGGCTTTTAATAATGATGACAAATTCTTAAACTGTAGATGTCAGTGTGCTTAATCCAAACAATCTACAACAAACAAGCTGCTTTTCTAATCTCACCACTTGCTATTAACGTGTTTCTGGAAAATTCTGATTCATTGTTAACCTGTTGTATTCTTATCATTTAAAATGTATTTGGCAATTGCACGTTGCACGTTCAATTCCACCAAAGTATATGTCAGTGTTTTCAGTGATCACTATGATTAAAAAAAGCACCATATAAGCTAAATTAATTTACAATTTATGTACCCACAATAAGCTTAAGTAAATTACTTAAACAATTTTAGCCTTTACTTATTTGAGCCTTTTAAACTGTTTCTGGAACGTTTTAATCTGAGAAAAGGAAGCTAACTGTTTATATGTTGTTACTAGTAGCTCTGGGTAACCCTAACCTTACTGCTGCAATTAGACATCTTCATAGTGCAAGTTTTTCATCATATGACATGCCTCTTTTGCTTAAGCACAAGATGACCCAACACTCAAACTTCCTATTTCTCTCAGAAAAGTTAGTTTAAAAGCTAACTTTCAACATAGTCAATATTCCTTTTTACTGTTTGACAGCATCACTGTTTATGCTGTGTTTCAGAAGGATAACGGAGGGCTGATCATGGTGACTTTTTACAGCCATTTTGTTTCCTGCCAAAGCTACGCCAATGTTTCTCATTTGGCTGGTAAATCTTTTTTTTTTTTCTTCTTCTTAAATGTCTTTTTTTTTAATTCGTTATCATTAATTCTAATATCTGGGTTTATGTTTGGTTTAAACTGTTTTAACAGATCACTTTGATCACATTAAGAACCTTATTGGAGCTCAGTCAATAGGAATCGGATCAGACTTTGATGGTGGCTTTAGGTGAGACATGTTCCTGTGTCCACCGCATGTAGGATCTGCGTGTCTCTATCTGAAGTTTAATTTTTTATATATATATATATATATATATATATATATATATATATATATATATATATATATATATATATATATATATATGTGTATATATAATTTGGAAAATTTCATAAAAAAGAGAATTCATTTTTGTCTGTTTCAACAATAGCTTTCCTAAGGGATTAGAAGATGTGTCCAAGTATCCCATAATAATCCAGGAGCTCCTGAGGAGAAATTGGACAGAGGAAGAGTTGGCTGGTGTCCTTAGACAGAACTTCCTGCGAGTGTTTGAGGAAGTTGAAAGGGTAATAGCATTGAGAGAGTGAGGAATCTAACTATATTATACATATATATGTATATAATATGATCTATTTTCACCCTATACTGTTTAGGTTCGTGATGCTCAAATCTTGAAAAAGCCAAGTGAGGAAATGATCCCGCTACAGGAGGTGATGAACCCCTGCAGGTTGGTTCTCAAACAACCCAAACTACCTTTTATGGGACACGTGCAATCTAACAACAGTCCATCAACAAGAGCAGGAGGAACTCTAAATTTGTTTTGCATTGCTTTAGTTCAGCTTATGTTTTCTTTCTTCCCCTGACTAAATACTTTATTTTATCTATATGAAGAAGAAGAGTTTATGTTCTGAAGTAGGAGTAGGTAGATATTTATATTATCCTACAATTACTTTTGTTAAAACTATATCATACAAGTGTTTGTATTTATCAGAAAATATAGTTTGTTGCCGATGTAATTACAGCTCATTTAATAAAATAAGTGTAAAAACATGTTTGTTTATAATGGATACTGTTAGAAGTCAATCATAAGCCTCGGTCACACAAATGGAGTTTGTTAGATGGTAGTCTAAACAGCTCAGTTACATCTCACCTAGCTGCTTTAAATATATGAATTCCAAAAAATAAACAGAGACGTGTCCGTGTGTGGCACAGACTTGTATCAAAACTTGATGGAACTTCCATTAGTAAGATCTAATATAGAGATTATATTTGTGTTCATACAACATAACACCGAAAAACTAAAACAAAAAACAATTAAGATTTCATCTTTGCACAAAACGGAATATTTTAATGGAAATTACCACACTAAAAACTGCTTTTACTTGTATCGTGTCGAAAAGAACAAAGCCAAAATCTCAAAGTTTCATCTGTGTATTTAGTTTTATTTATCTGCTGAATTGTTACATGAGAACTGCAGGAAATGACAATGCAAAACTCATTAGCCCTCCTATACTATATTTAACTCCAAGATAAAATCTGAATATTCAGTTTGTTCTGAAAACCCAACATAACCAGTGAACTAACTTTATACAACTCTTTAGTTTAGTTCAATTAGCTCTAAATCATACATTAGACACTCTGGATAACTGGACCAGTGAGACTCGAACACTTTGACACTTCATGCTTAAAAACACCAAAAACAAATCAAACAAAAAAACGGTTAATGTGACATCTGCAATGAAATTTCAAAATGATCCTTGGTGACTATGACAGCTAAACAATGCATCAATACAAAGCATCAGTAGATCAATTATGTTCCGAATAAACATGGGCATTTGCGTGGCCATAAGTGAAAGTGTTCAGAAACTTTGGAGAGAAAAATAATCCAAAATATCAACAAGGATCTCCAGATCTCTGCCATGTTTATTCTTGATTTGCTGGCTTCTTCTGGATTGAGGTTTCAAGGGAGACAATTGGTAAAGCTTTCACCCCAGAGGACTTCGAGGCCACCATCCAAGATTAACTCCATTGCTGAAACAATGTCACATGAATTCCCTACTACAGTCTTCATATGAACATGTAACAATACAATTCTTTGGTGCGGATAGACTACATTTGAGGATGCTGGCATTTGGAAGAATAACTTAAAGATTTTGCTGCAAGTCTTGCTGTAAGCTGCCGCCGGGTCTTTCAGCAAAGTAATGCTCCAAAACATATTTGAAAGTTTGTCGCAAACCTTTTAACAGACAAATATCCAGGGTTTTGGCTGGCGCTCACAAAACCCACAACTCATTTGTACAGTATTAAAAGCTCTGGCAGCTGGTTGTATTTATGGTTAGTTTCCATGGACGAGTGAGCTTTAAAACCTCAAGAGATGTTGAGAATACATGGAGCGCTCTCTTTGTTTGCTTAATGGAACAATACTTTCTCTTTTTCTTGCCAATAGCAAAAAAAAAAAAAAAGAATGCCTTGTTCTTTTGGGGCTTTTTTTTTATTACCAACATTGAAATAGCAGTTTCTCAGTACATCCCTAAAAAACAATGAGTATTATTGAAGAACCTACTTACAAAACATCATAATTATATGTCTGAGAAAAAAGACAAATTTACGTTTTTTTTTCTTATCTGATCAGCTGTGATCCATCAAAATTAATGTTACATGGATATATTTAGCTCATTATTACTGCTTGAGTATCGAGTAAGAAAACATTTAGGAATGTTTATACTGTACAACAGGGGGGAAAAAAACATGCAAGTATTTTTTATATGCAAATTCATTTAAGTGACACATGTACACAAAAAAATATATTTCGCAATAAAAATACAATCCAAACCTTGAACACAAACTTTGCAAAGATAGTCATCTGTAAATCAATGCTTACTTTTGTCACCAATACATTTTTTAAGTTTTCTTCATAAACCCAGTAATAATGTTTTTAATAGACAAATATATTGGTATCCTCTGTATTTACTAGCAGACATACTTAAGCAATGAATGAATCATTAATTCTTGAAACCCTTCACAGTAAACATCAGGCAATGTAGCAGTTCTAATAACTGTATCTGTAATGATTGAGGGGAAATATTCAAACAAATAAATAATATAAATACGTTGTTTTCTCCAATAAAATAAATAAGAATGTCCTTTAAAAAGAAAATACCCTTTTAATCAGAGTTACAATTTTTACTATTGCTTCTCTACATTCCCTGACTCCCATCTTAAAATGAAAAGGAAACAGACATAAAGACATTGTTCATTATATAACTGTTTCTTCATGGAGTTACTCAGAGTTTTGCCCTCTAAGAACATAATTTGCAAAACATCAGTATAATTTAATATTCACATTATCCACCTTATTCCTTGCGATGTTGTTCTGGGTCAGATTGTGGGAACACCACCCAAAAAAATAATAAATTGCAGGTTTTATTTTTTAGATGTTTTAATGAACCAAGCTGTGCTTTTAAAGGAACTGGGTGCAGTTTAGAAATAATTGTTCATTTACAGTTTCTTTATTTTTTTATAACACCACCTTACGAAATGTGTCGGGAAAGTTACCCAAGTCGTTGGGAATTTGAATATTACAAAATATTCACAAAATGTATTTCTCTTTCATATCTCTGTTTGATGTTGACAGGCTAGATCAGTGTTTTTCAACCAGTGTGCCGTGGAAATTATCTTGGTGAAATTCGACAACTGTTGAGTATTTTTGAAGTGGACATGTTAAGTGCAATTTGAAATAAGAGATATAAAACATGATAAAAAATACATGTTTATTTGATTCATATTAAAGAAACTTTGATAAGAATTACTATAAATTTAATATATACGACTTTAGAGTTTTATTTGTTTAAAATTTTGTTTGGTGGTGTGCCTTGTAATTCTTTCAATCAAAACAATGTACCTTGGCTCAAAAAAGGTTGAAAAACAGTGGGCTAGATTGTTAATTTAATAAATTATGGCATAGCATAATATTTAATATGAAAGTAGAAATATGTTTCTGACTGGCTGTGATGCTAAGACTAATAAAAGTATACAAAAAGTCTTACAGTAAAAATCTCTAACTATCATTGATATTGTAAAAAAAACAACATTATTTTGCATAACTGTAACATTTATGCTTTTCAGACATAGAGCTTTTTCAGATATAAATATAATGTGCCTGGTCTTCCTTTAAAAAAGCACAACCAACATTATAACATTTCAATTAATGAATCCCCCCGCAGTTTTTTGCGTTGTTTATAACTTTTCTAAATACAAAATGTGCGGTAAAATATATAATCAAAGACCATTTAAAAGATAGATAGATTTAAATCAATATATTAGCCGTCTTAAGGTGTAAAAGTTTATGTGCTGTGAGAGTTGATAGAGTTCCAGGTAATCACACATAGCATAAATAGGTGCAGGAATAAGCTGGATAAGGTTTTTGTCTAGAAGACAAGTGTTGCTACAGAAACAAGCTCTGACATGAGAGCGTTGGTTTCTGTTTGACTTGTGGAAAACAAGTCAAAATGCATTTTCATGACATGACTCTGTTTTGTCTAAAGGCCGCGCAAACAACGAATGTTTGTCAATTGAGGAAAGTGAATAGTGAAAATGTTTTTTTTCCTAATAATAAAACAGAATTCTACAAGAATAGAATAAACCGCTTTTGAATCCAAAAGTTTAGCTCCTCCCCCACCCATATAATAAATTTTAAAAAAAACCTAAAAGCAAAACTTTTAGGTTTACTTCATCTCGTAATCTCCCATGGTGGAATTTACTGTTAGGTGTTTGCTCTCTATAATAACTCTAAACTGATCATGAGTAGATAGTGATGACCTCTCGCCCTCCTCCTCTCACCAACATGACTCTCTCCATACCTTCAGTCAGCACCTCCAAAAATTCCATATCTGAACAGGAAATTAAGAAGTTTAAACCAAAAGCGATGCATCTCCACAAAAATGAAACCTCCTGTGGTTTTGTTGATAGGCACAGTTAAGGATACAGTTTTCGTCTCCATCTGTGTTGCGTGGAGGGCCTGGCATGTTGAGTAGCACTAATCTGGCATCGTGAGACCTGTTCACTATAACCTCGTTAAGCTTCACAGCTGTATGCATTCGCCTCACGTTGGACTGATCCCTAAAAAAGCAGCAAGGGGGGAGTTTTATTTGTGCTAGACTAAATCTATTGGTACAATAAAAGTATAAAAAGATTTTACCTAAAAAAGATATTTAGGTACTTTTCCTAAGAAAATAATAATAGCTCACGGTTTGAGGCTCATGAGTTCTCTGAAGTTCTCTGGAGCATTGTTTCGGTTTCGCCTTTCGGCCTCACACTTCTCTCTAGTCCACGTCATCTGGACCTTCTGGGGAAGAACGTCGATCACATCCTCCTCTTCGTCGGAGTACAAACTGCCCATGCGTACCAGCAAGTGTCTGTCTTTAACCAGCTGGGCCTGCAGGTACCAGGAGAATGTTATGAATATATAGAAAATTGTCTAAGGGTATCTGATTCTTAATCAGATCTTTTCCCAGCATACCTCTCTTTGCCTCTCTGCACTGGACAGCCTCATTTGCCGTAACATCTGCGACCTCTGCTCCATCATTAGTGTCCTCTCATAAGTGTAAGCTGAGATGTCACTATTATGCTGAAATCCCATTTAGGAAACAAGAGTGAGTAATGCTATTTAAAAAAAAACAATAGATTTTTATTTTTTTACTTGTATTTTACTTGATGTTTTCCTGCAAAGGAAGTAATATACATTTAAGTTTTTCTGTGTCATATATTAAAATGTGAAAAATCGTCATGGATACTTTGCAAAGGAACAACTTAAATGAAAAGTTTTTATTATTTTTTTTCTACATTCGACCACAAATGAGTTGCTGTTTGAGAGGAGCCTCACCATCTCCACCACCTCCACCTCTGCCTCTATTCTCAGCTGATACAAAAACGTGGCCAGGTCTTTCTTCATTTGGATGCTGTTGTCATCCATCTGGGCCACAGTGAAGATGCGCATCTTGCATTTTCTCCACACCTAAAATAAACGCGTATATGTGTTGCAACAAATCCGACAAAGTTAAAAAAAGGTATTCAGTAAACAGAACTTGAAACCTTAAAATCTGTTACATGCAAAAAATATACTGTGCAACAGTTAACTAAATACGTGGAAGGTTGTGTTCACTGACCTTGTGCTGTTTGAGCAGGAAAGGCAGCAGCATCAGCATTCCTCCATCGTGAACAATCCACCACACATCAATGTTCCCATCTGTGAAGCGTTCATGGTTGCTTGGATAAAACGACACATTTTTGGGGACCATCAGGGCAAGGTGGGCAGCTGTTGTGCAGCGGACTGTGTCTGGGGCGCAGAGAAGACAGCGCACAGGCTGTATTATTTACATATGTCATTACCATTACTGCACATAGGGCACTGCAGTCTCTGCAGTGTTCCACCGCATACCTGTTTTTTCACAAAAGAGCTGAAACGCGCCATAATTCTGTCTTGTTCATTTAGGAATGTGAAAAGAATAATGTACTGACTGCAGACTGAGCATGCATACTGTGGAAAAACTTTGCTGTGGAAGGTTTTCTCTATTTTTCAGATATGATTTCTTTTCATTAGCTTTTGTAGTAAAGGCATTTTTGTCTACCAATGCCAACAATAAAAATTAATATGAAAGTAACTAGATTGGGGGAATTTATTTATAACTGATTACACACAAAGAACTTATGAGAATCACTATTTCACCAAAGTTTCTTGGAGTTTTTTTGTTTTTTTTCCGCCCACAAACCTTTGAAGATTAGAAATTCCAAAGGAAGAGCCTAATGATTTGTAAATTGCACTGCCAAACTACGGGAATACTCTTACTAATAAAGGTTTTCCATGCTCGAGGGTCTTCGCTCTGTCTCCAACCGTATGGCCAACCCATCACCACGGTGTTGTGTTTCATTCCACCCAGACCGCAGGACTGGATCAGGTGGGCTATGCCTTCTCGTACCTTGGCTGCCACAACAACTTGGCAGAAACCTTTGACTCGCTCAATCTCCATCATGTTCTTGATGGCCTTGAAGGGCAGATGAACTCAGATTAAATGTTGGTCCATTTTAGCCATTATTAATTATTAGCCTTGCTGCTAATATGTGATATTATAGCTAAAAGGTTTATTGAGTAACATGTTTAATCGTACTAATAACGTCATTCGAAGTGATTCATGACTTGCATTAGGATACATTGTTATACTTTTTACAATAAAAGAATAATAATAAAACACATATAAATAAAAAAGTTTTGTTTTTTTCAAATTGCTATCACTTGCACCACTGTATGGAAGCAGTGAGGTACAGCTCAGAGCACTTTTTCATTTTTTACCTGTTCAGCTGCTTGCATTTCACCATAGCCGTCTAGAAAGTTTCCTCGGATAACAGAGCCAACAATGGTCAGACCTTTCCCTGCCTTTAGTTGTGAGGCGAAGGTGAGCATCCGAGGGTATTTTACATGGAGGTCCTCGTCTAGCTTCAACAGCACCAATAACTGTGGCCTGAAGAGCAAATATCCCGAACAGTTAGACTAATTACAGCAAGGGCAATTAAAACCAACCATTTAAACCAACCTACCAATATCATCGTCAATAGAAGCAATTCGTTTAAATCAATTGTGATTACTTAATTACTTGCTATGACAAAACATAAGATAAGGAGTTAAAAGTTTGAGAGGAACTCAAAGCAGACTGCTCATTCAGTCAGTAAGAAAGGTGGATAGATTGGATGTTTAAAGCTTTAAACGATTGCACAGATTTCCAGAAATAAAATATTGAATTTGCTTAATCAGCTGACTAGAATTTAAGTTTTAGAAGATTTTGAGTTATACACCACGCTTATAAATATTTTACAAGATAAACTTTTATTTAAAAAAAAAAAAAAACTACTTAAAAATGTTTGATTGATTTTAGCATATTTCCAAACTCAGTTGCAGAGGAGGAATCCTGACCCAATGCCAGAACATTTCAAATCATGGCTTTAAATGTGAAGTATCAACAATTGTGCTCAAAGTTTTACTGATAGATAAATCATCTGAATAAAGGAAACTGATTTTGACTGTTTGTATCCAAGATCATGTTATTTCTGTCAAAATCTCCACTCTTTCTTCACCTTAACGGTGAGGAGCAATACTATAGATAAAGCCCTGAACAGTCTGTTCATCTCTGCTCCATCCTGGAATTACTCAAGATTCCAAGATATTTTGAATTCCTTTCCTTAAGATTAAAGACAGAAGATGGCGGCGCGCAGTAGTGCAGCGGCTTCTCACGCTCCTAGTGAACGTAGTTTTTACGTCGGTTCCGAGCCCAAATTAAAGCGCCATATTGTAGATTCTGTGTAGCTCAAATTGTAGTCTCGCATAGTTCTTATATTCTTATATTTTATTACATTATTTAAAACTGCTATCAGGGTGTAAACTGGACCGGGGGATTAGAATTTCGTCCCACCTCATTTACCACATGTGATGTGATGACAAATAAATATTCCTTGATTCCTAAAAATCATCAATGACTTGAAGAAAACAGCCAACCCTCTCTCGGTTAAGAACAATTTCGGCATACTTAAAAGCTCTTTTTCATATCCCAGTCACTTCAGACCTGGCAACCATCTGTGCCAGTTTAAACTGAAGATCAAAGAGTGAAGACAATTCAAACAAAGAGGTTTCTAAATTAAAGCATGATGCGTGAGGATGAGCAGCCACCAAAGAGTGAAAACCACACCAGGGACAAGCTCACTTTGTGCAACAGGAGTTCGAGATTTCCTTTAAAAGAAAGTAACTTGTTCTCCAAAATGCACCATGTACTAAAGATCATAAGCCTTTTTACAGATTAAAAAAAAACGTGCAATGGAAAACTGAACGCCCATAACCACATCACAGTTAAGGGTCAAGAAAACTTTGCGAGGTTGAAAACTCTACTGGTCATTCTGAAACTGAGGTATAACCATTTTTAAGTCTTACTATTTTAATGAGAGGGCCAATACACTGTGATTATGTTAAAATCCTAAACAACCTTTTAAAATTGAAGAAATGCATATGTGTTTGGGTAAGAGCCTTCTGGGAATGCAGTTGGTTTGGAAAAATTGTCGTCACAACAACTTTCCGGAGCAGTTGCTTTTTTTTTAATTTTTTTTTTTTATAACACCCACCTTGTATTATTGTTTTTTTTTTTACAAGCTGTGTTGAATTTGTGACGTTCCAGTAGACGAAGGGCTCTACTGTATGTAGCACTTACTTACAACAAGGTGCTTTCACATCTACATTCACCGAGCTGCACTAAAAAGTAAATACATTCAAACGCCACCACACAGACTGATCGACAACCGGAGTTTAAGTGCTTTGCCCCTGGTTTGATAAAGGTTTTGTCGTGGCCAGTAATCTGTTTAAAAAGCCATTATTTTTTTGAGTTTGCTTCTCAATTCATACCAACACTTTCTTACGTTTTTATGCACAAGCAAAAGTAAATTTAGATGCGGTAGAACTGATGCTTATATTTTCACAAAGTCTAATCACCGTTTGCATTAGAACATGCAGATATAGAAATTAACAAAGTTGTGAGCTTTATATGAATTCTTTGTATAATACCTCCAGTTCTTGGTGTGAGGAGGTCCAGCTTCTAGCCTCAGCAGGGCATAACGTGCAGCACTGAGAGACAGTCCTCTTATGCCATCTCCCCACTCCTTCTCTGCCCTTTTTTTTAATCAATGGGAGATACAAAAAAGAGTAAACAGGTAGGAATATATAGATGAGAATTCAATGTAGCAGGACACAGGATTAGTACATACCCTTGGTATTCAATATATTTGTAGATCATTCCTGCAATGCCCATGGCCACTATGGCGTAGTACCAAGACGATATGAACATGAGAGCCAGACACATACTCATGCCAAGGAATGACAATGCCCTGCAAGAGTCATACATGCGTAGTTACATTTGGGATTAAATACCAATAACATTGTGAGGTTACTAAACAGTAACAAAACAGTATTAACAAAAATGAACAAGTAATAAAAAGATCATGAATAAGCTAACCAGTGGTAGTATTTGAACCTTGGCCTCCAGTTGGGTGTCCGTAAGAGAGTTTGCACAGCACAAGCTAAGTTTACAAAGAGATAGCACATTAAGAAGAACCTGTTGAGAAAGAAAATATGATCAAAAGAAACGTTAAAATGAAGCACATTACTGGTGCCTCTTCATAATATAGTACATAATGGAATAGCTCCATTTGGTAATCAGTTCATTTGATTGAATATGTTGCCATGGGAACAGCTACGTTCTTTAGTAGGAACATTTGTGGTTAACCGTCATTACCTTCCTCAGTAATCTAACTGTATTTGTAATCTTCGAATTTTAAAAGGCTCCAATTATAGAAATTGACAGAACTACCGAAACATATAGTACTTTATTATTGTGTGTGTAATAAATTGATATATAAACTCTATATTTTTTAACCCTACTACCTGGAACAAAACGATTGTTTAACTATTTTTTAATTATGTAGTGGTACGGGGGTTAAAATATAGAAAAATGTGTGCTTATGGAAAATGTGTCAATGTGTCGCATGTTCTTACATGGATAGGATGGGAGCAACCATGTCCAGGGAAGCAATAAGTATCCCCAGTTCAGCTATAAGGCCAGTTAGCAGTAGGGCCCAGGTTGGCTCTCCATTAGTCTTCCCGTGACCAAACACCTACAAACAAAATCAGCACATTTCCATGCAGGAATGCAAATCATTTCTTGTTTGCTTCTTTACCACATTCAAATACACTTACTGATAAGCTTTTCCAAATGCAAATATCTGTACCATAACACACTGAAAAACACTGGGAGACTATGCAGAAAGTGTTTTTTGTTTTTTTTTCCAAGAGAAGTAGGAAGTAAATAATTTCCCTCACCCTAAGAAAGGGAATAATGTTGTCCTTGGCAATAGCTTGCAAAAGCCGTGGAGCACCGGTGAGAGACTGCAGGCCCGCACCAACAGTAGAGAAGAAGGAGCCAATGACAATAACCCAGGGAGATGGCCAGGAGAGAGTGCCAACAACAAGGTTCCCGTGAACAGCATTTCCAAATCTGCAGGAAAATAATAAGTGATTATGTTTGCCAATAAAAATTGACCTTTTGTATTCAATTGTCAGCTTCACAACATATTCTATAACTATTAAAGTTGTTTCTTGAATCAACTTACTTGTCCCTCAAGACTACTCCTTCTATGCAGGATCCAAACAAGACAACAGAGCTTAAATCTAGAGTCATAGTGGTCAAGGAGCCTAATGTGGCACATGTTTGTCTTTATAGGACTGTATCAAATCAGCGTTTGCAATTTGTTTAATGGGGCGTAGGATACAAACAAGTGAAGTAGTGGTAATGGCTAAAATTGTTCCCACAGGAATAGACTTTTGGGCATCTCTTAGATCACCAGATCTGTTTGAGCCTGCCATAATACCTGCAGAAAAAGCAAACATTCAAATAAAAACATAATTTTAGTAAAAAACGTTACACAATTCTGCTGGCTAATGCCCACTTTGTAATCAATAGCATAATCACAAAATGAGTTTAATAAGCAGTTCTTGAGCAGCTTTTTCAGTCATATTATGTGAACAATAAGGTAAACATTATAACTGCTTCTTACCTGTGGCTGAGGGCAAGAAGATACCCACCAGAAGAGTGAAGGATGTAGCAATGTCTGCCGACACATAGTTGATGAAGTTCTCTACGGGACTGTGGGCATCCACCGACTGCAGCCCTGCCTTTTCTAAGATCTCACCTTTCTGTAAGTAGTTGCTCCACATGTTTTCTATCACAATAAAAATATATTTGAACAAATGATGTCAAATTTTATCAACCATAAAAAAAGTCCATATTTATTCGTACACATCAGGAAAAAAAAAATAAAAA
>JAVLVB010000173.1:3238922-3264853 GCA_032876305.1 Orestias chungarensis | reverse complement strand
CTTGCCTCTAATAATCCCACTGCCCAGTCCAGGGATACCCTGTATCTCTGTCACATTGTTTTGGATGAAGTAGTCATCACACTGAGTGGAGCTCAAGTTCCCACCAACACAGAACTTATTCCAGAGCTGACTGGGGACTGATGTGTTCCCCACCACCACAGTTTTAGCACATACATCAAAGTCATGTGTCACCAACGTCCTGTTGCCCAACATGCATATCCTGCAGAGGATGCACAGGTGAAATAAACAGAAACAATAAATAGACTTAACATACTTATTTACTAATAATGGCGTTCATATACAAAAGTGCAAGAAATGCCCTTTGCTTTTCTCATTACAAACAAGTTCCATATTACAGCTACAAATAAATCCCTCAACATCCTCTTCTGAAAAATGTTTATTTTCAAAGCACTTACAGGAATTCTGGCGGATGAGTCATGGATTTGATCGCCCCAGCGTAGATGGAGACAATGGAGATAATAACACATGCCAGGAAAAGGGAGGCCAATTTGTTGACATATTTGACCCCCACAAAAACCACCACAGCCATCAGGCTGAGGCACAGGGTGCCATACACTCGCATGTTGTTCAGCAGGGCAATGTCATGACCGTTGTGATCAGCGGGGTGAAAAATAGCTGCCTGAGGGATCAGATATTTCTGAGGAGCAGAAATAAAATGGCATAGGTAAGTACGTGCAGTTAACACAGAAAGTGTAAAATAAATTACATATAGCACTGCACACTATTATTTAGATGCAATGAGAGACTATTCAAAATTGAAGTTCAAGAGAAAAATTCTTAGCAACAGGTTAAGCTTGTTAACAGGTATTGATTCTCTCGGTTTCACCTTCAATATGTGTTGTTTTTTTTTCTCACTACCGTTGTTTATTAGAGTTACATAGCTTTCCACTGCTGTTCTCATGACACAGTTACTCTAGAACACCTTATCAACAGGACCTACAGCAACACATATTTGATTGTATTATTTAGTTTAAAGTTTTTCCCTGAACTACATCCAGACTGATGTCTTGCTGGTTTTTATCTGTTAGACAAAGCATTATGAAAAAGAACTGTGCAGATCCAAACAACATTTAGGAGGAGAAGGCATATGGAGCCAATTTTAAGCAGTTGGCTTTGACGTCAATGGAAAATCTGTTTACTCACCACTAATAAAGCTTTAATGAAAAAGGAAAAGCATTTCAAACGCCATGTTGCTCTACACGTTAGCAGCAAACCACTCTCTGACCAGACGCGGACTTGTGGCTTTACATGGTATAAGTAGGCGTATCATGTAGGGCTCTTGCCATATTGAACCATTTTTCATTATAAATGTTAGCTCCAAACAAACATACTCAAATTGAAAGGTTTCATGAGATTTTTGTTTAGCCTGGTCCTGGAGACCCTGAGCATTTTCCATTGTCATCTATTTGATAGAAAGTTCTGAAGAACATCCCATAAATAAGTCTCCATCTCAGTCAGCTTTTTATTTTATTTTATGAAAGGTAAACTTTTCTTTAAAGTAAGCTTTGGTCTTGTTCACCTAAGATAATTAGGGACTATAGCTGTTTAGCTGTCGGAACATGTTTACAATTCATCCCAATTTCATTTAGCTCAGATTCATAAGAATCAACTCTGCATGTTTTGTATAAGAAACAAAGGCACTGAATTATTATATTGCACATTTACATCTCTATCTAGTATACAATACCACCTGAAACAAACTTCGTAACACTAACTTACTAGGAAATATCCGTGTAAATGTATTAGAAGAGAAATACTTTGAAAACTAACCAAAAAGATTTCGATAGCTCCAAGAATGTACATAGAAGAGGCAAAAGTGGTGCCCAGGTAGAAGCAGAGCCCCACAGCACCTCCAAATTCAGGGCCAAGCGAGCGTGAGATCATGAAATATGCACCTCCAGCTATTGTATAAAAGGGAAGAACAACTGTCACAATCAGAGTCTTTAAAAATATTGTAATTTTTCTTAATGTAGTCTACCAAATGTGTTTGTTCTTTAAGTAGTAGAACATGCGAAAATAAAACATAAATATAAATTTCTATTTACTAGTGCACCACATTATCAGACAGCTAAATATACATATATACATATATACTTTGTTTTGAACATGTTGAAACGAGAAATGAAATGTCTGATCCTTTGATATTTCAGCTCTGTAAAGTTATATATTTTTCTATTATTATTGATGAATGTGAAGATAACTTATTGTATCTTGACATCAGTCAACAGAGCTTTGTTTGAGAGTGAGCAATAGTTTTACATTGAGTTTTTGAGGAAAACTGGATAATTTTAGATAAAGAGCCTCAGCATTCTTCTTCATATGTACACTTTTATCAAGGGTTTGTGAAGACATTTGAGCCCAAGATGATCTATACAGGTAATTTAGGCCTATCCATCTCCCATAGTTTGACTTTCACATCACTTTATTTGTAAGAAAATTAACTGAAGGCTCAAGTGTAAACCTTTAAAACTATCAGTTTTTTTTTATTATTTCTGGGAGGTGGAGCAAAGAAGCTCTAGCTTTAAACTGGTTAACCACCCTGCATGATTGAAGATGCTGGCAGCTTTTTCTAAGTAACACAGAGATTTCTTTTTTTCCACAGAGGAAAACTGTGGTGTGTAAAATCCCTTAAAACCACAATTACTTTTAGATTACCTTAATATGTATTTGCTTATATACCTGTAGAATTGTGTTTAAAAACTGTCCTTAGATAAACAGATAGTTTTTTAATACATATAACACACTGTCAACCTTTTCATTTTGGCCATTTTTAACTATTACTGTAAGTTTTTGAAAACGCATTAAAGACGTTTCTCAAAAAATATCATCTGTGCTTACTTGATGGTACAAACATGGTCAAAAGATGCCACATGTGTGCTGAAATTTCTGATTTTTTTTGTTTCTTGATGAATAAGAACAACTGATAAAATAAAATAAAAACTTTATGGCAATGGCATAATCCACATCCCAATTTTTGAATGATTTAATCATTTTTGTATTTACCTAAGTGTTGTTTTAATTATTGTAAAGGGAGGAGTGGTACAGTGCTGCTAAGAGTTCTCTATTAAAGGAAACTCCCAGAAGGTAAGCACAATTACACCTACAGAATATATAAAACATGAGCATGTAATACATCGTTTACTTTAGAATTTTACTATAAGGTAAAGTGATTGGGAAAGTTTGGGTTTACCTGGGACAACACCATTAGTAGCAATGGCACTCATAGATATGGCTGTTAGCATCGTCTGTAAGAGAAAGAGTATGTTAGCGTATATTTCAACAAAATTGTGTGCAACTACAAACAAAGGCTTTCAAAGCAAACAAATAAGTTGAAAACAAAATTTTCTGAAAGTTATGACAGATGACAGAATGTAGCAGTTTGTTCGTGTAAATGGAAAAAAATTAATCTATACATTGATACAATTACTACACTGTTATAAAGCACTCTGGTGACACCATTGTTGATACAAAGGTTTAAATATAATCACAAAAGAAGAAGTGTACAAATGAAGAAATATATGTTGTGAAAAAACAGTGTTAGATTTATTCGTCAAAATCAGAGTCGAAACTGACAAAAATAACCTAACACATTTAGGAAATATTGACTGAGAGGAAATCTGTCTGCAAAACTTTGGAATACAAATGATGACACCACTGTCTTTATGGCTGGACCAATAGTATGAGATTAAATGGATTATTGTGGATATTTCAAATCAGCACCAGCCTCATTTAATATTCTTATTTACACCGACTCATTGTTATCTTCTTTGTTTGTAATACCACTGTATTTTTAAACTTTTGCTTCTAACATATCTTTTTTTTTTTTTTTTTTCTTTTCCTACCAAATTTGTAATAGAATGTTTGTATATTGATAAAAAAAAGTAGAGCCTAAGTCAAATTAATGTTATGTGTTTCCCCTGAATGGTTTAGCAAGAGATAGCATTCCATTTTATGGTAAAAGTTACTGTTTGATGACATGAAACATGTTCATACTAACACATGAGCAGCACATGAGGACAATCAGAAGGGACTGTATGATGCCGGCCATCCCCACAATCCAAGTGAGTCGAAGGAAGAGAATGACCCCGAAGATGTTCTGGAGACACGGCAGGTAGACGCCCATCAGGGTGCCCATGTTGGGGGACTAGCAGGGAAAAAGAGAAAGGGGGGAAGAGTGATGTGGAGTTTTGATCATGGGATTTCAGGAAACAAGTGCAATGATCATTAATATTGATTGATGTACTTTTAAAAGGTCATTCAATCGTGTTATCAGCACTTGCATGTATCTAGGTCTAAAATGAGCATGGTCTTGCTGCAGACTGCCCTGTTTCATAAGCAATCTATCAACAAGTCTCAATCATTTCGATAAGATCGTACAGAGTGAGCCAACCGTTGGTATATAATGTTTCCAAGCCTAAAAAGGACTACCTGTACTCATGATATAAAAACAAAACTTTTTGAATCTTGACCTTCGGCGGTTTCCTTTGCGACGCTTCAGCACTTTCTTCCTCTTCGTGTTCCTTGGCCCCTTGCGTGATGTTGGTGTAGTTGACCAAGCGGCTAAGCAGAGAGGAAACCTTGGGCCGGATGTCAAGCTCTTCCTAGAAGGGGAGGTTATCTGATGGTACATTTCTGGCGGATACGAGTTTATCAAATAATGAATGCATTGTACAGCAAAAGCAACAGACCTCAAATAAAGCCAGATTCCTGTCATAGAAATCATTCTTCCTGCCAGCGGTTTCAGAGCTGTTAAGAAAAGGGCTGTCTTCTTGATGGTTCCCATCACCTGTGAGAGCATAAAAAAGAAGTCCAGTAAGAAATCAATTTGTTAAGGAGTAAAGATAAAGCCAAATATTGAAGAAAAAAAAACTACAAGAGTTAAATAGAGCAATTGTTTGAAAGTTGATCGACTTAATCTTTTGCTGAACACTTCAATTTTGATGGGCTTTAAAAGAACATCCCCAACCTTATTACTTCGGCATTTGTTAACTACAGCTCTATTGTGCGTGGAATGTTGACAGACAAGATGCCATTACATTGTTTTTGTTTGATTTAGTATGGAGGCAGACAAACAATGCAAGGATAACAATGTCGCCTTGAAAATATGAGTTCAAAAACACGCAAGGTCTGTTTGGCAACTTTGTTTCTAAATCTGTAATAATGAGATAAAAAAAAAAAACTTTAATTTGCACTTCTTGAAAAATAATTGTTTAAAGATTTTGAAACACAATGTGATACTGTGATACGATCTAAGTATAAAAAACCTAAGTGTGTTTCCTTGGTTTGTAATTAAAAATGGAAAAGAAGTCCCTTTTTTTTAATTCATTTTAATTGAAAGATCTTAACAATATAAATGAAGCAGTAACACAGTTCCCACAGGAAAATGCAACAAGAACACCAATAGCGCTACATTCTGACAAGCAAGGTCCAGGTGATAAACAGGCATCTAATTAGATTTCACTTTCATTTATTTTTGCTTTTGAGGAAAGAGTCAAACAGAGATAAGCACCACTGCTGGGCCAATTATTTTACACGCAGCATTACGGCAAATGCTAACCACACACACTCACACTTGCAGGCCTGCATACACCTCATTACCAGGAAATTACCTAACCTCAAATTATTAGAGCATGTAAACTTCAACAGGCACCATCTTGGAGCCGGAATTAATCCAGCAACTCAAAGCTGGCCAATTTACCATAGGGGCATGAAATGGAAAAAAGTATTCTCAACCATGCTGCTTGACCTTCAAGGCCGGTCCTCACTCACCTGGGCTCAGTGTCGCACTGCTGCCAGAAATGCTGTGGGGAAGCATAGTTATGTGCTGGATGCAGTGTGCAGGAGAGTACCCTGTCCTCTAGCATGGGGGAATTGTCGATTTCTATCCAGGACACCGGGTCACCCATGGTGAAAACTCATTCAGGGGCCCGATCTAACACATGGTGTACAGACAGCTGGGAACAGTAGGGAGGGCTGAGATGTCGCCTAATTCACATGAATGCGCAGATACACATAAACAGTTGTGTATCATTGTTTGGGTAAATTGAATATATTAATTTGTTCATAAAGTGCCAATTTAAAAAACATCCACCTGAACACAGCTTACATTGGTCCCACCATGACTGAGATGCAGCTTACAGTTTTGTCTTGAGCAATATACTGATGAATTAAACCTAATGACCAACTGATGTGCGGGTCAGCCAATTTTTTGTTTGTAAAAAAATCATAACCATGTATCTTTTCATTTCAGAGTTAGGACTAGAGCAAATATGCAATTTACACTCCTGTATTGTCTAACTTGTTTATGCTAAACTGTAAATATGACTTACTATGGGTATCTTCTACCAAGAACCTATTCTGCCAGCATTTTGTTCTGCTCTTCAAACCTCTGACACTTTTATAGAACAAATTGCTTTATTACGTTGAAATTACAAAAAAGACATTTCCTATTTCGGTAACTTTAGAAACCAGAAGGGTCGTATTTTATAAATGGATGCCAAACAGAATGGGAAACAAATGCACACTATATTTTTTATTTCATCTTGAGAGAAAAAAAAAAAAAAGTTTAAGACTGCAATACAATTGTGGTGGTAATGTGGCACAATGAAAAACGGCTGTCTGTGTAAATACTTTTGCAAGGCACTGCATTTGTTTTAGAGGTCATTCAATGCAGTGCCAATAAAAAAACATTCTGAAAATAACAAAGTTGGTCTTCATAAGTCTGTAAGAAAGCAAACAGGCCTTTTGTCTGTCCCCGAGCATTAGTTTAGATCGAAGTTTAGTTTTTACATAGAAATATGTAAGAAAAAAAAGAGTCTGCAAACCAAAACAAACGCTACCCTCTAGTGTGGTCTTAATGTATTGCAGTCAAGAGTAGGATGGGGCATGAGATTTCTCTTCTAGTCAGAAATGGCTACAAAGTGGTATATGATAAAAGAATTAAAACACTGGAAGTAAACTGTATCTACACAATTCATAGACCAGCGTTATAACCAATCACTGCTACCAAAAGCAAGATGCAGTCCCAATAAGCACTGGTCTTGTGTTTTACAGTCTGAAGAGACAGCAGGGTTGTCCAGCTAATAACCACACATTAAAGGTCACATTGGGTAGAGTAGCGGGCCTGTTATGAAGGCACATAGGAGTCATGCAGTGTTCACAGAAAAACAGATTCTCAACCTGTGCCCACATGTCTTACACTGTGTGCCAAAAATATTTAACAGTCAAAACTAGGAGATCAATGAGTGACACATTTGCAGGATCATTTATCTGAAAAGAGAACTTAAATGTGTGGATGGTTTAAAGTTTTTGTTTTACAGTTGTTTAATAATTAATGGCAACACAAGCACTATTAGTGTATAACGTAAGCAATAAGCCAGTTATAAATGTCTATAAGGTTTAAGATGATTACAATATATGTAACAACTTTTAAACATAAAGTCAATGTAATTTTAGATTAATCACTTTTTACTGCTTCACAAGGACTTAAAAACAATATCAATTTCAATAGCTCTAATAATAAGAAAAATAATAATAATCCTTGCTAAACCTCCTCTTCATGCAGAATCAAGACTTAATAATAGGCGGTAAAAATGTCAAAGCTCAGATATCTGTGTGGGATGGCAGCGATTACACACTCCCTGACTCCATGTCACTGTAGCCTCTCCTGCACCGTGTGCTTGATGGGATGGATCATATTAGTCCTCGTTAAACCCACTGGTCACAAACTATAATAAAAAGGGTCTTTCAGTATTATCATGTTATACTCCATGGGACAGTCATGAATTAGTTAAAAGATAATGAGTTTAATGAATTTTATCTAACTGATGTGTAGTGATTGTTAGTTCCTTATAGCCACCTGCTGGGAGTTTAGCGCAACTGCATCCTCCAGGCGCACTGCTCCCCACCGAAGTAGTAATGGGAATTACAGCTCTTTTTAAATGTCGTGATTTTTATGCCACCAGGTTTGCGTGCACAGAGCTATTCATCCAATTAAATCATTCCTTCCAAATACTTCTTCGCTTCCATGGAAAACAGCCAATCACAACCAGCAAATTAAGGGACTGGATCAAGAACCCGAAGTTTCTGAAGGAAAGCAACGAAAGACACAATAGAAGATAACATGGTTATTTTTCCAATTTTATAGGGTTGGAATTTATTTATTGAAGTATACAAATGTATTACTTACTATCATTTTTATTATAGGCAACGTTCTTTGATTGGATGAAAAAGGCCAGTGTTTGATTGGCTGGGAACGCGGCTCATTTACATATAATATAAAGTTGCGAGAGCAGACACAGAGCCGAGCGCGAGCAGAGTGAGCTGAGCGAGCGAGCATTTTGGAGTTGAGCGCTCGTGTCCGAGCACCTTGGAGCAAGCGCGCGCACCTGTGAGCGCGCGTTTGGGATTCACACGCACACGCTTACAATTATTGCTCCGTCAGATAGCTCTGTGCGCGCAAACCTGGTGGCACAAAAATCACGCCATAGTGTTAGAGAGCTGTTTGTCTTGGGTAGTTGTAGTGAGAAGACCCGACTCTGTAGTGGCTCGACAGATTCTGTTGCATAAATTACTAAGTGTGTGTAAAATATATTACCTGATGGAAAAGAAAAGATATCAAAAATCAGCAAAAAGCTACAACAGATCTTAAAAAGACAAGCAAAGCAATCATGAAATGCAGATTCATCTGAAAATATTGTGTCTGAATTTGTAAATTTACACAGGGCAACACGCATAAAAAAACAAACAATTAATGTGCAAATTTGTAAAACAAAAAGGAAAAGCAGCCAACAGGTGACAATTTTTGCAACTCTATTTTTGTCATTTAGAAAAACCAGGTCAATGTCTAAAGCATCTCTTTCTCTTGACAGTTTTTTTTTTTTTTTTTTCGGCTCGGCTATTAATTTACTGTTGATTACTGTTTAACAAATGTTTTGTTTGATAAATAGAACAGAATAAAAATACTTTTTTTTTTTTTTGGCCCGCGGGGTAAATTGCTTAGTAACAACAGCAGAATATATTGATTTATCATAGGAGACGAAGAAGAGAACACTACAGGCCAAACACATAAAAAGATCTCCAGATCCCTGGAGTAAATAGTGTCCCTGGAGTAAAGAGTGTTGAAGAGCAGTCCTGTGTCCGGGACAGAGGGTTAAAAAAGATGATCTGACTGAACAACAACAAAAAAAATCAATAAATAATTCCGTGAGATACTTTAAAGGGAATGAACAAATGTGCAATCAGTGATTTAGTTAAAAACAATTATCTTGACTTTTGTTTCTTGGTGTAGTAACGACTTGCTACCTTACTAAGCTTAGCTCGAGCGGTGCCATGGCTACCTGCATGATCGATAGTAACAAGAAGTCATTGGTCGCTGGTAATTTAGGTAGTGTCCTCGAAACGATATGGGCTACATTGAAAACTCGCAAACCTTTTGGAGGAAACCTGGTCAGATCCAGGAGAGATGGCATTTTTTGACAGAGCCGCTCTTTGACCAAGGAGTATTCCTGAATTTGTTAGTCCTCCAAAATGCTGACATACCATCGTCCAGACCATGAAGCAAAGCGACAGTTTAAGATGCCTCTCTGCAGCTGCTATAGTGATACCCACCCATTTTACTATTGAGACAACCAAAATCAAATGAATGAAAGATCAACCTACAAAACAAAAATCTCGAAAAGCTCACAGAACGGAAAAACATGATTAATTGAACATGATAGGAAGGTTCTTCTGGAGGTTTCTTCTTGTTAAAGGGGATGTTTTTTGACTCACCAGAGTTCATACGTACATAAAGTATCAGCGTGATTAATTGCTAGAAAATTGACGCCACGAGAGAAACTGTAATCTCCTGTCGCTGTGAGGGGGCTAAGGAGGAGTGAATGCTGCATGTCAACAACTTGATGCGATCTGCTGAGTTTCATTAGAAAACTTTTTAAACTACTTTTAAAAAAGCAACTGAACCTTATGTATAGTCTGATAACTAGCAGCGGAATGTATTTCGGATTTGATTTTAATAACTTTTCTTGTGAAATGCCCTGAAGATAACTATTGGAAATTAATGATATGAAATATATAAATAAACTAAAATGACCTTATTTGCTGTGTTTGCTCTAATATATAACCTATAAGGAAAGATATGCGAGACTGACAGTGCATTAAGCAAACATAACCAAAAGCTACAATGTTTTTACTCATGCAGTTATAGTGATTGTTGTTTGTGTTTATTTATGTACTTATTTATGGTGACTTATCACTTGTTTTGGGAAGAAATTAGACCAAAAAACTGGAAAAGTTAGGTTATTTTAATTCGCGATCGTGGAAAGTATTCCAGATATAGCAACAACTTTCAACCATCCTCTGTGATTTATTAATTTGAGAAGAAATCTTCAAAAATATTTAATTTCCTTTAAAATGTAATCCTAATTTAAACATCTGCTCTCTGTATATCCTCTTATATCGATAATGAATTACGAACACAAATGTTATACTGTCAAACAGACGTTAGAAAGCTTCAGCATTTAAAGCTTCTATAAGTACATTACTATTGAAAAGAAAATCTGCCTTTGCTTTGGATTCACTTTTAGTTTTCTTCCCACATTAGCCAGTGCCACAAACAAACTAACAGCTTCAACAGTTATAGCAGTCTTAGCTGTAATACCAGTTTCCCACAGAGTTAAACCTAAGCTGAACAGAGGAATGTTCACCTGCTGCACCTGAAAACAAATCAAATCAACTTTCATTTGATCTAATGATGAAAAAGGAGCAGCAGCTAAACATGATCACCTCAGGGGGTGAAGGTGGGCAAGAAGGGGAGCGTGGTCTTCCAGCACAGAAATCTAAAAAAGACAAACATGAGCTAAATGAGGATGTCAGTGTGTGTAGATCTAAGATCTAGGTAAACAAGTCATGGGCTGTTCATGAACATGTGAATTCATTGAAATTTGTTTGGGGTTTCAATTTTTTACTTCACCAGAAAGCAGTAAAGGAGCTCTCTGTACTGTCTTGGTCATCTATTATACACCAGATGACTGAAAGTTATCCAAGTATTCCGGTAGATTGTGACCTTTACAATACCTGACGTAGGGGGTGTACAAAGTGAAAGAGAAAGGTGGGAGTACAGCACCCAAAAGTCCTTCGCTGCAGCAAAAACCTGGTCAGACATGCCATTTTTCAGTCCTACCAACGGTTTTCCATGTAGTTATTAATTCCAGCAATTATGGATACCCGTGTCTTCTGAGGTTTCCTACTAAGAAGAATGACTTGCAAAATTATTCCCATCACTACAAACGCAAATTTCAATGTATACATCTAGGATTTGTAGGTGATAGAAGGGTAGAGATATGGTCTCGCAGAAAAACATGATCAGCTTTTCAATCCTGGCTTGGGGAATATGCATTTTCT
The DNA here is from genome assembly GCA_032876305.1 of Orestias chungarensis. NCBI lineage: Eukaryota > Metazoa > Chordata > Actinopteri > Cyprinodontiformes > Cyprinodontidae > Orestias > Orestias chungarensis. Next base: position 3,253,432 of record JAVLVB010000173.1, on the reverse strand, counting down.
CTACACGTATTTGCAGATTCCCTCCAGGTACACCAGCTGTCTGCCATGGTCCAAATACTTTACGGTTAGGTTAATCTGTGTCTGGAAATTCTCTTTAAGGGGTATCTTCTACGATTGCCTTGTGTATTCCGCCAATCAACTCTTCTAAAGGCATGATGCTTCATCCACTATAGCGGGAATCCTGTGTTCAAGGTCATATAAAATGTTAGTTTTCCACAACATTTATTTTGAATATAGGGCAAAAGTCAGATTTTATTTTATTCTGATAGGATGGCTTTCTCCTACATGTGCGTTCGATTAATATATGCTGCTGCCGTAAATTCCCTATGCTTTCATTTCTTCTTGCAACTTTTCCATTAGGGTCAGAATTGTAGATTTTTTTAAAAGAAGTTTTCTGACCTGAGTCTCTGTTGCTGCTCCAGAATTACTACGGGTCTTTGAACTGTTTCACAAAAAAGGCTCTCCTTTCCTACACTCTAAACCCAAAAAAGTAAGCAGAACTTTAAAAAACGTGAGGCATTCAATTGCCTCACGTTTTTTTGAGTTCATAAACCAAAAAAAATGTGAGTATATCATTGCATATATATTTTGAGTTCATGTTAAGCGTAATTTTAAATTATCATTAAATTAGATTTACTAAGTAAGCCAACTCAAAAATGTTGTTTCTGCTACTCAGAATATTTTAGTAATCTGTCTCATTGCAATAACTCAAGAAAATGTAATAATTTCAAGCATGAAAAGTCGATATATTTATGTTTCAACATTTATTAGTTTCTCCAATCACAGGTTTAATTACCCACAACTCAAAAACATAGACCGGTTACAGCTCAAAACCATTTACTGCCAAACTTAAAATATTTGTAGCAACTGATTGCCTTAAAAATAATAAGTACTCTTGATTTGAAAATCCAAAAATAAAAAATTTAAAGTATACATATATTTTTTTCTTTTCAGGTGTTAAGTAGAAACATTTCCTGGCAAGTCTTTTAGCAAACAAATATCTGAAATTTAAAAAATTTAAAACACAAATAAATAAACCAACAATTAACAAGTTTACATCCGACCATTTTGTTTTTACTGGTACTAAGAAAAAAAAAAATCTTCATGTCCCAAATAGCTTAAAAAAACTTAATACAACATTACCAGGGATGCATAAGCAAGTCTTGGGTCCTACACACAAATTTGACTTTAGAGAGATTTGCCCACTCTTGTCCCTTTCAGCACAAAATGAAACAAACAAAAATAATATTGTTAAATTCAGTTTAACAAAAAAAAAAAATTAAGACAACAAATAGAAAGTGCTATTCGGTTGAAAACCCTTGTGGAATGTGCTCTAACAGAGTAAGCCATCAGAACCTACCACTCCTTTTTGAATATTGAGTTAGACACACAACATAAGATCATTTTTAAACGTCTGAGGTTTGGGTGAAAGTCTGGAGTCCTCAAGACCAAGTAAGATTTTTTGCCTGAACTCAAAAATGTTTGTTAGTCCTTGGGATATCTGAGATGTAGTGCGTAGATCAGGGACGTTACTAGGTTTGAGAGACAGGGGTGGCTTAGCCCCCTTAGGAGGTAACATATTGCGCCCGCAAAGCGTGCGGCGAGAATTTTTCAGGGCACCTATGAAGGCTTTGTTAATCAATTCTTTATTTTAAGAGCATCACAACTTGGGGACGCACTTCCCACCATTTCTTTTCTATTTTAAAATAGCTTTCATTATTTAATTGCTAGCTAAAGCTACTCCACCAGCTAAACTAAAGCAGCTAAAATGTGCTGAAATACAAAGAAAAAACCCTCTGAACCTGGACTCCCTTCCTTTTTTTTTTTTTTTGGCGGCGCGTGCATACTAAAAATGGTGTTTTTGTGTCCTATGAGTCGGAATGTTTTGAACGTCTTCGACGCGTCTACACATCTTGAAGCGCACATACGGCGGTGAGTTCCTGCTCGACATCAGCAGAACCTTTTTTTTAAAGTTAAATCCCGAAAACAAAGAAGCGCTACGGGTCTGCGGTCTGCTCAAGAGGACGGCATCATCTCCAACCCCCACTCCAGCATCTCGCCCACAGCTGACGCGCCACAAGCGGCGTGAAAGGAAGCAGAAACGGGGCAAGCGCGGTGGTATCCGAAACAGGCTAGCGGCTAGCCCACACAAACCGGCCATCCCCACCATGGTTCTGGCTAACGTACGCTCTTTGGACAACAAACTGGACTATATACGCCTACTACGGACAACTCAGAAGTCTGTGGGGGACTGTTGTGTTTTTGTGTTTACGGAAACATGGCTTAACAACAACCTTCCGGACCACGCTATTCAGCTAGAGCAGCTAACATGCTATCGGGCGGACAGAGCTCTCGTGGAGAGAGGTAAGACCCGCGATGGCTGGCTCTGTGTTTACATCAATAATGCCTGGTGTCGCGACGCTGTTGTGCTTTGCACACACTGTTCACCGGTAGCGGAGTTTATGGTTATTAAGTGCCGTCCATTCTATCTACCGCGTGAATTAACAGCCGTTATGATCGCCGCTGTTTATATTCCTCCGAGCTCCAATAACAACAGGAGTGAGGCACTTAACGAACTGTACAAGCACATCAGTGAGCAGCAAACAGCCCACTCTGATGCTTTTCTCGTCTTAGCTTTAACCATGCAGACCCAAAGAGTGTGTTTCCCAAAATATACCAACACAAACTTTCCAACACGAGGTAACAACACACTGGACCATGTTTACACTACCCAGAAGGGAGCCTACAAAGCCCACCCCCTCCCCCACCTCGGTGCCTCTGACCACATCACTGTTATGCTAATGCCAGTCGACAGACCACTGGTTAAAGTTACCAAACCAGTTCGCAAACAGATACGAGTGTGGCCAGAAGGTTCTTCAGAAGCACATCAGGACTGTTTTAACACCACAGACTGGAATATGTTTAAACAAGCTGCCACCTACAACACCACTGATCTTCCAGAATACACAGATACTGTCTGCAGCTACGTCACCAAGTGTGTTGATGATGTAACTGACCTCAAGACCATCGTCGTTCGGGCCAATCAGAGGCCATGGTTGACAGGGGAGGTTTTCAGTCTCCTGAAAGATAGAAATGCTGCCTTCAGAGCTGGAGACAAAGAAGGGCTGAGGACAACTAGAAAGAACCTATCCCATGGCATCAGGAAGGCCAAGAGGCTGTACTCCAGGAGAATAGCACATAGCTTCAGCAACAGCAGAGATACGCGGAACCTGTGGCGGGGGATTCAAACCCCCTTCGCAGACCTATGACAGCACCACCACTCTGCTGAACGTCTTCTTCGCTCGGTTTGAAGCATCCAACAGCACGCCTTCTATGAAATCTCCACCCCCTTCGGACGACCTGGTGCTGAAGCTGTCTCCGGACAGCGTGAGAAGATCATTCAGAAGGATCAACGCATGTAAAGCTCCTGGTCCTGACAACATTCCTGGTCGTGTGCTAAGGGACTGTGCTGGGGAACTTGCAGACGTCTTTACAGACATCTTTAACATCTGGCTAAGTCAGGCTGTTGTTCCTACATGCTTTAAAGCCACCACCATTATCCCTGTCCAGAAGAAGGCGTCGCCCTCCTGTTTTAATGACTACCGCCCAGTTGCACTCACCCCCATCCTCATGAAGTGTTTCGAACGGTTAGTCATGCATCACATCAAATCGGTCCTTCCCCCCACCTTGGACCCTTATCAGTTTGCATATCGGTCAAATCGATCGACTGATGATGCCATTTCAACTCTCCTCCATTCAGCCCTTACTCACCTGGACTCTAAAGACTCGTATGTACGAATGCTATTTATAGACTTCAACTCTGCATTCAAAACGATCATCCCCCAACAGCTCATTCTAAAACTCGACAGGCTGGGGCTGAACACCTCACTGTGCAACTGGCTGTTAGATTTCCTGCCTGGAAGACCACAGGCAGTACGGGTCGGCAGCAACACATCCAACTCCATCACTCTGAACACGGGGGCTCCCCAAGGATGTGTGCTGAGCCCTCTCCTATTCACTCTGCTGACCCACGACTGCACACCGTTGCACAGCTCCAACTTTTTTTTTAAGTTCGCGGATGACACGACTGTGGTGGGTCTCATAAATAACAATGACGAGACAAACTACAGGAGTGAGGTGAGTCGCCTGTCCAAGTGGTGCAAACACGACAATCTCTCATTAAATATTGAAAAAACAAAAGAGATTCTTGTGGATTTCAGAAAATCACGCAACGGTTCTGCTGTGGAGAGGGTGAGCAACACCAAGTTCTTGGGTGTGCACATCACTGAGGACCTCTCCTGGACTAATAACACAACATCTCTAGACAAGAGGGGTCATCAGCCTCCGTAAGCTGAAAAGAGCAAGAGCTCCAGCCCCCATCATGTGCAACTTTTAGAGGTACCATCGAGAGTGTCCTGACCAGCTGTATCACGGTATGGTGCGAGGCCAGCACCGCGTCCTGCCGCAAGACCCTCCAACGCATCGTGAGGGCAGCTGAGAAGATCATTGGCACCTCTCTTCCCGCCCTTCAGGAACTTCACAACACCCGCCTCACCCGAAAAGCCCTCTGCATGGCAGGTGATTCCACCCACCCACTACATAGCTTCTTCAGTCTGCTACCATCAGGAAGGAGACTGCGGATTCTCCGGGGCAAAGACCAGCCGACTGAGGGACAGCACTATCCACCAGGCGGTCAGGATCCTCAACTCGCTTCCTGTTCTGCACACCCCCCTTAACAATACAAAACAAAACTTACATCCCCGTTTATCTTTCAATGCACATATCACTTTAAACTATCTATCAGGGTATATATATTTGGGCTTCAGTGTGTGTTTATTCTGTTTTTATTTTTATTCTTATTCTATTTTTATATTATTTTTTAATTGCTAATTAATGTTGAATGTTGCAACATGGGTCAGAGAGTAACGAAATTTCAATCCTCTGTATGTCCTGTACATATTGCAGTTTTTGACGATAAAGCAACTTTGACTTTGACTTGAACTTTGACTCACTCTCGTCCACAGCCTGTCTTTCTATCTCCTCCTTAATGGAGTTCAAAAACATAGTTGAACCCTGAAGTTAATTTTATATCAGACCATATCAATAAAACATAACATTTTCCAAAACTACTATTAATATTCTCAAATCTCTTTAGAACAATCCAGTCCAGGTTTGAAGTGTTTATGTTCTGTAGTTTGGGAGCTGGAGGAGTTTCACTAGATGCAAATACTAAATAGTTATTAAACTGTGCCTTTATTGAAGTTTTGGAAATCAAAGAAAGGTTTCACAAATCAGAAGCCTGGATTTAAATGGGGCTCTTAACGTCAATGTATCTTAATATACAAATAAGAATACTAATTTAAACTGGTTAAATACATTTTAGATAAGTTTTTTTTAATTCTGAATCATCCAGTAAGAAGTATCACCACCTGGAATGGAAATCCTCCATGTTCTATTTAGGTTACGGTAATTTTTGCAATCTCGTTAGAACAATCCAGTCCACTTTTGGAGTGTTTATGTTTTGTATTTTTTTTATATAGAGAACAATAAATGTGCCAAAGGCAGTTGCTTTTAGCCCATTCCCCGAATAGGAAACTGGAATCTAAAGCCAACTTCAGCTTTGTTGCAGAAAGGGACAGCGAACCTTTGTTGGAAATAAGTGCTCATCAACAGTAACATGTTGCCCTGGACTATAGGACAACACACAGTTCTGCGAAAACTGTGGCCAGATGTTTGAAATTGCAGCAAATTTGTCCGTTTCCACGGGTTTCAAACGAGTGTCTTTGTTGTCGAAGCGCAGAGTTCATTATATCTGGGAGCTAGACACCCCCACACCCACAACATTCTAGTGTTAAGCAAATGCAACCTATTGCAAACCAAATTGCAATCTCACCGTGTGTATCTGTAAATGAAATCCCAACTCTCTAATCCAGCTCGATAACTCCGTGTGGAGCTTCAAAGGAGGCGCGCGCTGCACCGCCTGCTGACATGACGTGACATTTGATACGGAGCAAATGAGGAAGATGAATGATAACGATAATAAGAATTGCATTAAAAAATAAATATGCAAACAGAAACTTGTGTTCAGATTAACTTGCGTTCTTAGTGGCTCGTGTTCAGTGCTGTACTGCATTTGTTTTTGGGAGAAAAATAATAAGGAAAAAATAATTATTATTTAAAAGACCGGCAAAAAATTAGGGGTGGCTATGACATATGTTAATAATGAGGATATTGCGCCGCACGCTTTGCACGCGCAATGGGGCTGTTAACGTCCATGGCCACAAAGGCATCAGCATGCCTGGGGAGATTGACGACCACATCACCCTCTAGGAAGACAAGAAACTCTTGCTGGGTGGTAGAGAAGTGGGCTTGTGGCATCATCACTGACGATTGTAAGGAGGACTAATGCATCCCCAAGTCTGGCTCATCCTTAAAAATTGAAAGGGAAATCATATACTTATTACATTTACAGAAACTTGCTGTGGCAATTTTGATTACAGTTGGATGTCACATAGATAACAATAATACACAAGTCTGAAAAACTCCTGTTCATTCTGCTGTGTTGTAATCTAGTTTCTGAGAAAGTTAGATGACTTCTATGTATTCCACAGGCTAATGACATCCCACTTGATTTTCTTTGCGATTTATTTATTTTTGATGCCTTAATGGGTTCAAAATTACAATTCACACTTAGAAACCTTGCCAGAGATTTGCAGTTGAAACACTGGTACATATACAGACATTCCAGTGTGTTGAAAATACAATGAAAATATGAATTGGTTACTTACCACACATGTTCTGAAAAATCCAGAGACTTCCTCGCGTGGATACACTGGAAGGGCATGAAGAAGAGTGGTACACCATGTTTAGACATCATGCAATTCCTAAAAGGATTAAAATAGTGACAATAGTGATAAGTTTACTAATCAAGCCCAGTGCCAAACAGTCCCAAGTAATTGTAAATGAATTAATTACCAATATCTGCAAATTAATCTCTGCACACATCGGCTTTTTGATGTTGGGTGTAAAGGTTCATGCTCAGGTTTTTTTTCCACTTCCTTTCCCAGCATTTACTGTACAGCGACCTCCTGACATCCAGCCCTCCTCATCTTGGTCCTGTAATTGCCAATGTAAAACTTGACGCTGTTCTTCCAACCTTTCCGTCCATTGTCAGATCGAGCTTCTTTTGTCTGAAATGTGCATAAGCATAATCATAACTGGCATGGCGGAGGGCTAACTTTAAAAAAGTGGCTGTCCTGCAGTCTGAAATGTTTAAATACATGTTCTAGTGGTAAAAGCTGTACACAACTTACAGTGCCAAGCCATACTTGTTCCAACAATCTGAAAACACACAAAGAATATTGTATTACAGGACACGTGTCATGATTTCAAACGATCATACCCATCATACTAACAGTGTACAACAATATAGACAAACAGATCACATAAAGTAGATGTGCAGTATGTCTGTTATACTATTCAAGGCATTTTATTTCACAAATAAGTCAAAGTTGGGTAAAGTTGGGCTTGTAGCATCCATTATTTATTATCATAGCAATAACTAATCAAACAAAATAATATCTTTATTTTATTCAACCAGCTAATTTAATTTGCAGAGTTGTTTTTTTACTTAGCCCAAGTCACAACGCATGACGTTAGCTTCTGCTTCCACTCACAACACTGACACAGCTCCACCACAGATTTCTACTTTTTATTGAGCTGAACAAGATACCTAACTATTCACCGCTACTTGGGATCAGTCAGTTTCCTTTAAAAACACATCAGCCTGCCCATGTTTCCTACACAGCTAGCTGGAAGAGCGACTTTGTCTGCTAGCTTGCTAACCTAACGGTTAACCGTTTGAAATTTCAAACGCGACTCACTTTGTCCGTCTTAAAAACACATTGAGCCTCCAGAAACAAACATTCATGCATGTTTTTGGTTGACTACTTACATTCACAGCTGGGACACACAAAGCAGAGCAGAGCTGAGTGTTCCCTTTACCAGAGTCTCCCGCTCTTTTCCTTCGCGGGCTCCAGTCTTTCAGCCTGAAGGGGAAGTGACGCAAATACTACAAAATAAAATATGTGAGCGGTTCAGGTGCAAGCGACTTATTATTATTATTTTATTTAAAAGTAATTTATTAACCAGCCAAAATTTTAACATGCAAACTATTAACATCAAAACAAAAATAAAAAATATAAAAACGTGTGTGTGTGTGTGTGTCTGATGTTTAATATATAAAAATATATTTGATGCAATAAATTTATTCTTAAATCGTCCCTAAATTGGTTTATTTATTTTTTTCTTTCAAAATAAAATATAAATTCATGTTTCATCTATAAAGCTTTCAGTAACTCTGAGTTAATCATTTTAACCTGAAATGTAAAATGCTCATATTATTCAAACATTTCACGTTAAATCAACTCAAAAAGAAGGAAATTGCTCCCGGCACACAACATCTTTAAGTAACTACAACTTTTAAGAACATTGTAAGTTCACACTACTTAACACAATTACTTATTTTTAACATTGGGGTTTACAGCGTATCAGTTTATATTATATATCTTATCTTGTTAGTCTTACAGCTGACTCAAAGTTAGTGATCTGTGATACAACCTTATTTCTGACCAGGAATGTATAGAATTGAACACAAGATGATTTATCTATTTAAGTGGGTGCTGAAAGCCATTGGTTTTACTGAATTACTTGTAGGGGTCATTAAAGTAAAAGAGGATGAAGAAATACAGGGATCGGGTTTTTATTTAGGAAAAAATTGGGAAAGCAAGAAATAATTTACAAAAAAGTAAAAAAATAAAATAACAAATTTACCCACACAGAAAATTCTGTAAAGTTGTACGGATGGAACAAAAAAGATTCAACTAATCCCAGAAAGTGTCACCCTGGCAGTGAGTTATCCTCTACACATTACAAATCGGAACGAAAAGATCACAAACTAATTTTCTGCTTTAATTCTCTGAAATCCTCTGGATTCTGCCAAAAACAAACTGTTACTTTGCAGTCATTGCTAAACTTTCACCTAACGCATTCATAGGTTATTCAAACAAAAGATTTTACTCTGCTTAATTTTACTGTGAATGTTATCCCTTTTTCCGCAGTCTTATTTTTTTTAATGAGAGCAACATTTCTCTGTCTCCAGAGTTAGCTGCATGAATGATCAATTAATCTTCCTCTCAGTTTGAGGTCTCTCATTCTAATCCCCAAACTATGTTGGCCAAAATCTTATTCAAAACATGCGTTATTTGTTCACATTCGTGTTTGTAAAAAAATATTTGGAGAATATAATATTTTAAATGTTTAAACTGCTGAGTTTCTTTGTGAAGGAGGATGACAGTGCAATAAACAACGTGCAGTCCAAAATCTTATTTAGTGCCACCAGTAAAAAAAACAAAGTTATAACTACTAAAGTCACATGTTTTAAAACATAAATGCAGCTACTTTACTCTAAATTAAAAAAAAGGCTAAACAGCTTTGATATTGCTGCTCATAAGTATAAAGCTAATGAGCAGCATTATCTTCGCTATAAACTGTGATGTTTTTCAGCTCTGCTTTCTCCACATGACAACGCAGCAAGAAAGACCAGAGGAGTTTCCACCCTTGGTGCTATTTCAAGGGATGCAGTTCAGCAGTGCAATAACCACAAAGCTGGTACTGCCCTGTGCTCACAGAGCTGAGTTCATAGACTGGAACAGACCCTGCACTGTGTCACTTCCTGCAGACATCCCACGTCACCCTCTGGGCAACGGCTCAAATCATCTAACGTGGTCAAGCCAGCTACTCCTGTTGGGGATTCATACAGTGTGTTGCCTTATTTAAGGTTGTTTTCAACCATCTGGTCAACTTCCCACCTGTTGTTTTCTGTAATTAAGACTTTATCAGCGACAAGAAAAATACTGTTCATCTCTCCTGTCCATCGTTCAGATTGATGTTTTTTCTTTTCTTTTTTTTAAATTCTCAATATATGTGTAATATTTTTTATTTCTCAAGATAAAAATAGTTCAGAAATTCCCAGACTGGGTCAGAGAGCACTATGACATGAAGTTTGCATAAATATTTGTAGCGTCTTACTAAGTAAACAGAGCACAAGGCACTTGTCTCTATGCTACTAAAGGGTGACTGAGTTGCAGGGAAAGTCTTTTTATGCATTCCAGGAATAAAACAAGCCAAAAGCTGAAGCAACAAGATCTTACATGCTGTGTTTTTGATGATTTAAACACCACCTGAATCGCGGGTAATTTCTGTCTTCTTTGAAAATCGATCCACTCATATGCCCAAAAACAGACATTTTCAAAACGTGTTTTATTTACCTCTGGTTCCAAGACATGTTAGTGAAACTTCGACTGTTTGCTTCATGTCAGTAAAATGGATCGGCTCAGCCCATCCTTGGGGCAAACTTTGGCTCTCTTTTAAAGGCCACACCTTTGTGAGTCTTTCTCTTAAAGAGAGGGGTAAAAAAAAGTGTTGTTTGTCTGGTTTCAGCCCAAATAAATAAAGGCCGCTTTCACAAAAATACACTGAAAACCTCAACAGTGTCCAGGAGCTACTCCTCTTTCTCCTCACCTTCCATCTGCTTCCTATGTTCCAACTGTGGTGAATGACAGCTAGGACATGCACAGGCAGAGATGTAAGGAAAGGAGAAGTTTTAGTGAAAGGAAAAAAGAAAGCCCCATCTTTTGTGCGAAGATCTCCTCGAGTCCAACCCCCTGTGGGTGTTTTCGCAACAGTTCCCACCACTTTTATTGTGTTCCCTTAGTTCTATGTCCCAAGCAGTTCTGTTTAAGATTAGCACATGAGAACACAAGCATGAAATACACACATATATATATATATATATATATATATATATATATATATATATGCTTCTTTCCAACTTTCTCTAAAATAAGCTGTCCGCAATTGATGCGCTTGTTTTAGGAGTACATTGTCCGGGTATACACTATTGCCATGGTAACCATTCAACCAGATGTTCACCAAGCTCCCAATACAAGACTTGACTTGCTTGTGCTGTTATTTAAGCAGTTAAAGAAGTGTTATAAATGTAAAGGGGTCACTTAAAAGCTAGCAGCTGATTTTGCACGTAAACTAAAAAGAAGCAGTAAAAGTTTTGAGACTTACCATCAGCACCATCTTGATGGTCAGGGCAATCCTGCCCAGTGTCCCTGTAATCAACCCAGTTAATCCCTTCCATACTGTCATAGTTGGATTCAGCCTGATCCTTCACTGGTACAACTGTGAAGTGAGGCATGTTTTTCTCCCTCTTCTTTGCGTCCTCGGCTTAAACTGAACTTAGGAGGCTAGCTGTTAGCCAGCACCAGTTCAACTCCCACTAATGGCAACTACATTCCTCTACTCTGCGCTCACTTCCTCTGAAGAGCATTATCATACTCCCCGCCTCCAGGCCAGCCTCTGATGGGGTTTTTTTTTGTCTACACTGAAAAGCTCTGGAGGTCTAGGGAGGGGTGCATATAAAAAGAAACTCACACCCCTTTAACTAGAAGGACTGACATAGTACTCTGGTTTGAACTGAGGAGTCGGCCATGCATGTTCTCTCCTGCGTCATGCAGGACTATGCACTCATGAAAGAAACAGTGTAGGGTGACCCTTCACTGATGGATCTCTGTCACAATGACAGACTGGACTCTGTCTGCTCAAAGGTTCACGTCGATATTTGTCTGTTTGTTAGGACAATTCACAAGCTGACACACTGTGGCATCTAAGAATGATGGTAAAAGTCAAAAAGAATATTCACAAAGCTTCTCGGAACAGGCAGCAAAAAGCAAAAACAGTTACCAATGTTTCTGCTGAAGTCTTCAGTTAAAAAGCCTTTTTATTTTAATTTTTCTGTAGTAATCCTTTGCTAGTGTTAAACACACTTTTTTTAAAGAAATAGGGTTTATTTCACTTTACTGCATGACAGAAGAAAATATCATTACCAACAAAGGCAATCTAAGGGTGATTTCTGTTAACTTTTTAATTTTTTTTACAAAAAAAATAAAAAAAATAAAAATAAAAAAGCAGTTTGGTTAATGCAATAATATCTCTTCTGTTACAAACACTTTTTTATATATGCTCAACCCTGACTGCATGTGTAATATAATTTTCTTGTGCATATTTAAAGGTATTATGAAGTTTAACAGTTTTTTTTTTTTTTTATATTGAAAAACTTTAAAAGTTTGGATCTGTTTTAGCTGCAGGTGGCCTCTAGATTTAGGGTTGACTTGAGGTTACATTTGTTTAAAAATAGCAATTTCCCTATTTATATTATTTATTTTTGTCATCTTGCATCCAGTTTGTAGATGCTCTCCCTCTGCGCCCCCTGGTGGCCCCCACTTTGAAAAACACTGACCCAAACAGTCTGTCCTTACTCCAACTGTCTTTGCTTTTATCCACCAGCAACCTCCACTGCATTTTCCTTGATGTCCTGCTCACAAAAGCCAAACAGCCCAGACCCTCCTCATCCCACCCTGGTGTGTTTATCATGTACCATATGTTTCCTCTTTGTCACTTGCTTAAGTTCTCTATCAAATCAAATCAATGAAAAATACTTTATTTATCCCAAAGGGAAATGTAATTTTGTTGGAGTATCTCATTTGACAGAGGAGTTGTTGTTTTGCAACTAAGCTGAAGAAGCCTTTGACTGAACAGATGTTTGTCAGACATCAAAAGGATTTTCAGGGTTGTCTAGGATTTTCTTGATTTTTATGTAAAATCCTTCTGTCAATCATCAACTCCAGAGATTCCACATTTGTTCCCAGAACAGACCCAGCCTTCTTTATCAGGTTGTTGAGCCTTGTTAGGTCTCTTGCTCTAACGCTGCTGCCCCAACAGATGACGGCAGAGGCATTGACACTCTCAACAACAGAGTTATAGAAGATCTCCGGTGGGAAGTAAAGTCTGCTCTGTCCCTTCTTGTAGACAGCTTCACTGTTGCATCTCCAGTACAGTTTGTTGTCCAGATAAACACAGAGGTATTTGTATTCCTTAACCATCTGTGCTTCTTCTCCCATGATGGAAATAGGGGTTGTTCGGACCCTGTTTCTCCTGAAATCTACAATCATCTATTTTGTTTTGTTCACGTTCAAGATCAGATGATTGTTCTCACACCATGCCACAAAGCGTTCCATCAGTTCTCCGTACTCGGGTTCTTCTCCATCTCTGATACAGGCGATTGCTGAGGGCTCCACCTCAGTCTTCTGGAGTTTCCGACAAAGCAGATCAGGCTGAATTGTGTTAGATGCAATGGAAAAAGTCAAAGAACATGATCCTCACAGAGCTGCCTGCTTTCTCCAGTAGAGAGTGGGATTATTGAAGCAGCTGTATGATGGCATCTTCAACTCCATGGTAATGGGCAAACTGCATGGCGTCCTGGTATGTGCTGGTTTGCTTACACAGGTAGGAAATTGGGAGTTCACTATCAGACAGAGACCAACACAATATTTATTCTTTGTATGAACAAACTTGTTAAAATGATATCTGAGAAGCATGTGGGTCAGGTAAATGATAAAATCAATACGCCTGTGTGAGAAAAAATTTGTTCATTCACTTTAAAGTTCAACCAAGCAATGCTAATAGCAGTTAACCTTGAATAATTCAGTTAGGAAATCGCATTAAGGCTTTGCTAAATATATATATTTGCCCTGGTTTCTTGGTGTAAAACCAGATATATTCAAATAACAAAGGTTAGTAGTTTTGAATTTAAAAAGATATTCCAAATGAGACCCTGTCCATCAAGGTTTGTCTGTAACTAAAGTGGCGCTTTGTGCAGGTCAATGAGAGGCAGGAAGTCAGAGTCTGCCTCACTCATTTCTTCCCTCATGATTACTAAGTATTGCACAGAGTTGCATAGGCAGGAGGGGCAGGTCCATGGAAACATAACGCCCCAAATGGTCAGCTTAGGGAACAAGACCTAGTGAAAGCCTTAGAATATCTTTCAAATGTCTCAGTCCAAAGTTATTCTAATGACGCCAACTGTTAGACAAGAGCTGTTAGACAACTGTTAAAACAAGTTGTTTTAAATGAAAGACTATTGTTTTTTTTCTCCCTATGCTAGTATGAAGAGTAAGAGAATATGTATATATATTTTTTTCTTCTTCGTATGGTGTTTTCCCTTGGAGTTGAGATTTCAGACCAGTCTGCAGTAACAAGCCATTTTGACATGTAATTAGAAATAAAAACCACTAGATGGCAGCATTTGAATGGGTGAAAAACATTAATGTTGTTAGGGTTTTACGTTTTCAGTTTTAAAGTAAAATTGCAAACGGATCTCTTTACAATCTAGGCTACAGTACTCAAACTCACATATTCTTTTAATGGTCAAAAACAAAAAAATGCTATTAATCCATATTATAAAAGTTAAATAAAAATAAACACATATCATCATTATATATATATATATATATATATATATATATATATATATATATATATATATATATATATATATATATATATATATATATATATATATATATATATATATATATATATAT
>JAVLVB010000173.1:3218406-3238822 GCA_032876305.1 Orestias chungarensis | reverse complement strand
AATTTCCCTACTCTATTATTTATGAATAGCTCTAACTCATTCTAAAGGGTAAGGTTATCCTGAGCTATCTCTATATTTAATAGGCTATATGTTTAGGCTGCTGACGGACAATATGACAACTGTATTCAGCCTGGCACTTTCATTGTCTATGCAATTTGAATTAGTTTCTGCTATTTAATATGATAACTTTGTCTTTTTTTTCTTAGTGCTTCTCTCACCATAGAAGATGAACCTAGCATTTGTTTAGCTTTGAGACCACCAGATTGTGCTGCCAGCAACTCAATGTTCCTTCCTTACCTAATCTCTCTTCCTTTTTACCTAAAGTATACCTACATTAGTTTCTCTGCTTCTGTTTGTGTTTTCTGTGTTTTCAAACCCCAAGTCGGACATGGCAGATAGAAAGTTTTTCCTCTTCACTGTCACTAAATGCCTACTCAGTATGAGAATTGGTTAACTAAAGTCCTTACAAAATGTATTACACTTCACTATCATCTATAGTTGATACTGGATTTTGTTGTCTTCTCAACGTATTGGTCCCTCGGTGGGACATTCTCAGCTGCCTGTTAAAAAGCCATAAATAAAGATTTACGACGTCATAAAAAAAAAAAAAATGCATATTAACAGCTTGTTGAAGAAGCTTTGTGTATTAAGCCTGACAATAAATATCTTGACCAGCAGCTTCATTTCATTATCAAATATTAGGTTAACTGTGCTGTACGGTGGATTAACAGAATATTTCATTCTCCAGAGAGTTGTGTTAGAAGCAAAGCAACTTCAGATTACTCACACTCAGGCCCGGACTGGCCATAGGGAGAACCGGGAGTATTCCCGAAGTGCCAGCCCAATATTGGCCTGCTGGCGTGCATCTCTGTAAAAAAAAAAAAAGACAGACAAGCCCTGGAACAAGCCATAGAGAAAGTCAGGGCAGCAGCATGAGAGGAGGGAAAGATGGATTGGTTTATTTCGATTAAGACCCCCCGCAAACGTCTGTATCAACCACACAGGTGTGGAGGAAGGGGCCTGGCGTGTGTCTGTTGACTGCAGCTCGCGAAACAAGCGGTGCAAGAAGTGAGAAGTGACTCGGGTCTCCCGACGGGGTAAAAGGAACAGAGAGGAAGAGAAACAAAAAGAGAAAGGCGCTGGAGGAGGACGCGGCAAAATGCAGAAAAGTAACAGATTTATTTATTCAGTCCCCCCTTGATGCCATTAAAATAAAGATTACAAGTGAGTTATAAAAACAAAACACGCACACACAAAATGTTGGTACAAATATTATTTTAAGGTTAAATATATATTTTTTTAATTTTAATACAATATTTTTTCACCAACATCTCTTTGGTTTAAAGTTTAAACAGAGACCCCTAAAGGAACTTGAGGCTGCAGACATTCAGTCTACAGTGTACATATGGAGCCTATATAAGTTTCGCCTTTAAGTTAAGATAAGGACTGGGAAGTTAAAATCACTGATTTACACGCCATTTTATTATTATTATTATTTGCTTTTTAAATCATTTATTTGTCCAGCTAATCGGATATAATCTTATCATTATCATGTATATCAGTACAAGGCCAAATCAGTGAGACAGGCTACATAATCTCACTATATGAAATTCGGTTTATGGAAAAACTGTAAACATATGTTTGCTATTCAAAGGTGGTGATGGTGATGACACCAGTCCTGCTGGTACTTCAGGAGAAGTAGAGCATCTGGGAGAAGTTACAAAACCATTTCTACAGTAGAGCAACAACACATAAACACTCCCAGACGCTACCATCGAGATAAATGGCTTTCAACTGTAATAACAGCTTTCTTTGCAATTTGGCGTTATTCTATTAAGTGATTGTGCTGGTAAATATTTCTGTCTGTTGCTGATTTGCTGTTATATATCCCAGATCAAACATGAACTTTTATGTATTCCAACCTTGAATTTACTTTAGGTTGGGGTTCATTAGTATTCCCTGGTATGATGATGTGTCACTGAGGCAGTTGATTTCTTACATGACTTGACTATGTAAAGCTCTAACTTAGACACTTATTAATGTTTAAAATCTTTAATACCTTAGTACTATTACATTAACAACAGTAAAGTTGCTGTATATTACAACCTCAGATATTACAGTAGGTCTAATAGGTGGCCTTTTATTTGGAATTTGCTATAGGTGTGTGTGTGCACGTGCACAAATGCGTTTTGCTTGTGCCCATGCATTTAGTTGTGGGTGTGAACATGTATGTATGGGAACAAGCATGCGTGGCAAGCCCAGGGTCGCCTTGTTACATGACTGACTCCTGGCCTGAAACAATCTCCCGGTCCGGCCCTGCTCACACTAGCAACGCTGTAGCAGGTGCATTTGATGATATGCTTTAGATATGGAACACTTTCAACCGTTCATGTTGTGCTCACAGCCAATGGCAAAAACATGTTCAAAGAGCTGAGTGGAGCTGGCCTCCGTAGCTTACCGCGCATCACTCACACCCTCCACCATGCCGTTAAGGAGGGTCTTTTGGCTCAGAGAGGCAAGCTCACGTAGTTGCGGTAGCTTGGCATTGTAAACATTCCCCCTTATCGTTGAATAAATAACGGTGCTCAGCCGGCCCATAAAAAAGAGGAGCTTGTGAATATTTAATTTGGAATATAAATCAATCAAAAACACTCTGTTGGGTTCCAAAGGGAAATTAAATGAATATGAGCTATAAGGCAAACTTAATACTACTTCTAGGAATTATATTGTATCGGCGCTAGCTTTGTTTGATAAGTCAACGCAACAGCTTAGCCCCACTGAAGCTTTGACTCCTGAAGTTATTCCTGCTGTGACTTTGCTCCATAGATTTTAGAGCCCATAAACAGATTAGTTATTTTTGTCTAATTTGTTTTATTGGTTTCTTGGCCTTGGAATTAAATATAACAGGGAATCTTTGAGGCAGTTTTTACTCGATCCAAACATTTTGTGGTCTACCTCATCGGCATCCACAACAGAAACAGCTGGTATTGCAAAGGCTTGAGTCTGTCTTCACATATTTAGGGCAACATATTTAGCTTATGGATTCAATTAAATTTTTACAAGTAAACTGAGTGTAAAATTAAGCTTTCTGGGGAAATTGAGAAATGTTTATAATGTGTTAAAGTTTACATTGTAATTGAAATCTTGGCTAGTTGTATATTTTTGGAATACTTGTAAATACTTATATTTAACTTTTATTGTTTTCAATTTGTTCTAAACGTATGCATTCGTTTATGTCATTAAGTATATATCATGGGAAAGTAGGCCTACTTTTTTCAAAAGATAGTGTATGATATATACTAAATACTTAAAATGAAGTACTTATACTCTGTATCCAACAATGTCAAGGAAATTTTGTATCATAAAGTTGATTGGTTTATATGTATGCATTTTGAATTAAATCTTCTTACTGGGTCTGCAAAATAATTGTATGGGAAGGTAAGAGCCCCTTTGTCTTTCTACCACTGACACTGATTAGGACTGTCTAATACTGTGGGGATTTAAATCAATCCAATTACCTTTGGTCACCATGATTAGCTCGGCATAAACCCATGGGCAGCTTTCAGTTTGTGTGTAATACTTACGTTTTGGTTTTAGCAGACAAAAAATGCCTCAAGGTTTTTAGTTGTTTGCAGCACTGAACTTTCTACCAAAGTTACACCCAGAAATAAAGTTAAAGCCACTGATGCAACTCATAAACAATTGCAAGATTTACCTATTGCTTAAATCAATAACTAGGGGAATATATGTTAGCAATTAAAACTAAACACAATTTGGACCTGCATTTTATGTAGTCAAACATTAAGTTACTCACAGATAGATGTTTAACATGTAAATTGTGTTCATTGATTTGAAATAAAAAATACTAAAAGAGGATTCTAAGATCTTAGTTCTGTGAATAGATGCGTGAAGACAGCCTTGGCACCAAATAATGCCTCACTTAAGTCAATGGCCGACACAGTATCAGTTCCCGCCAGCGCAATCTTGGAGATAGAAATGGCTGCCTCCACTTACTCAGACCAGATATCCACTCTGGAAAATTAAGTATCCTCATCGAAGTCTAAGCTGGAGTCCACCATGCAGGCAAACAAAGCATTACAACTGGGGGTCAAGGACATGATTTTCCTCTCCAGACATAAGAATCTCAGCATCATTGTTGTTCCAGAGGTAAGCAACAAATGACTCTTCATGACTGGGCTCCTTAAAGAAGTAACCGGACAATGTGCTGCAGGATCTCCTACTGGAATGTGCACACTCCAAGCTCCAAGACCGTCCAAAGTTTGCCTTCTATAAAGAGCACGTACTATCGGGGGCCAAGGAGAAATGGGATGTTTCACTCTGTGGCCAGTCCATCGGGATCTTAGAAGATTTCAGTGCCTCACTTGCCAAAAAACTGGCCAGGACGTCAAATCCCTGCTCTACAGAGATGACATACGCTTCGGGATGGTCTACCCGGCTCTGCTATGGGTCCCTGTCAATGGACAGACATGCCTTTTTGACTTGTCAGAAGATACTAAACTTTTCTATGAGAACTTTTAGAGTAAGTGAGCTGTATGAACTCTACAGACAGAAGTTTCAGTTTTTTTTCCCTTTTTTATGAAGCTGTTTAAGAATGACTTTGGTGGGTCAGAATGATTACCATAGTTGTGTTTAGAGGAACTATAATCTTCAGTTTTATTAGTTACATTTATTTATATGTTGCCTGTTTAAGGGGCACTCTTTCAATTGGAAACATGTGAAATGTTTTCCCTTACGTACTCTTTCTGTGTGGTGTGACAGTTTTAGGATATTTGTATAACAGATTTTTACTTTCATTCTTAGAGTTAAGGCTTCTGTACTATTTTTTTATTTGTGTACTCATTTGTGTACTTTTTTTCTTGTACATTTATGGTAGTTTCTTACATTACTTTATGTTACTCAGCTGGTTTACACACTTTTTCACACTGGTCATCCTAAATGTTTTCCCCCAAACTTACTTTACAGTAGATGGCTTTCTTAGACCATGTGATGGGATTAGGGTCAATTAGGTTTACAAGGTGCCAGAATAACCTAATCTCTGACATAATCCTTCTACAGGAAACCCATCTAGATATTGGCGACCACAATAGATTTCGGAAACTCTGGGTTGGCCAAATGTTTCATTCAAGTTTTAATACCCAATTAAGAGGCATAGCCATACTTATGTACAAACGCTTACCGTTCTCCCTAGAGAAGATGGCGGAAAGCAAGATGGCGGCGCACAGTAGTGCAGCGACTTCTCACGCTCCTAGTGAACACCCTGAGTTAAGTAGTTTTTACGTCGGCTCCGAGCCCAAACTCATGCGCCTCATGCGTAGGAGTTATGGCAGGACTGAACTTTGTAGGTTTAAGGACAGTTTGATTAGCAAAAACCTAGACAATATCATACGAGCAAAGCTGGGCAGACTACAGCTCCTCCGGACTTCGGCGTGGGGGAGCAGAACGCTGCAGACAAAGGGCCGGCGAAGGCGATGCAAGCGGCGGCAGAAGAGGGGGAAGCGCGGCGAATTGCTAGCCAGGCTAAAGGCTAAGGCTAACCGACCCCCGATTCCGTCACTTTTCCTGTCCAACGTCCGCTCTTTGGACAACTAGCTGGACAGAACAAGCACCCGGAGGCTTTCGACGTGATAGCGGGGGACTTTAACCACGTAGAACTGACGAACTGCCTGCCAAAGTTTAAGCAACATGTGAACATTCCAACACGTGGAAATAACACTCTGCACCGTGTTTACACCAACCTAAGAGACGCATACAGAGCCTTCCCCAGCCCCTACCTCGGGCTCTCCGACCACATCTCCGTCATGCTGGTGCCTGCTTACCATCCCCGGCTGCGACGCTCCAGACCCACACAGAGGACCATCACTGTGTGGCCCAGTGACGCCGACGCCGTGCTGCAGGACTGCTTCGGCTGCACAGACTGGCAAGTCTTCAGGCAGGCTACTGAGTGTGAGGGGGAGCTGAACTTGGAGGAATACACATCTGCTGTTCTGGGGTAATGCTCCTCAGCGTCCTTCTTACTTCTACTGGAGTCACACTGATGGGCTCTTCTCCTGGTGAAGTCTTTATTCTGGTGCTGGGGAGGGTGTAAGGGTTGTCAAACCGGGTGTAGAAATGGTTGAAAGCCTCAGGCAGGGAGGGGTCTTTGGGGCATTGTGCAGTTTTAGGTTTGTAGTCTGTAATGCACTTGATGCCCTTCCACATGCTCTGTGGATCCTGGGAGGAAAAGTGTCCCTGGATTTTCTGAGCATATGCAGCTTTTGCCCTTTTAACTCCTGCAGTCAGCTCTCTTCTTGCCCTCTTGAGCTCTTGTGAGTCACCAGACCTAAACGCAGCAACCCTGGCTTTCAGCAGAGAACGTGCCTCTGCATTCAGCCAGGGTTTCTGGTTTGGGTAGCAAGTCACAGTCTTGGTGGTGGTGACATCCTCCACACACTTCCATTCTGGTCAGGAAGGCGCACCAGCGGCTCTACTTCCTAAGGAGGCTCAGTCGAGCTGGACTCGGGAGCTCAGTCCTCACCTCATTCTACAGATGTGTGGTGGAGAGCGTCTTGTGCTCCAGCATCAACTTGTGGCATGAACGCTGCTCTGCTGCAGACAGGAAAGCTCTGCAGAGGGTGGTGAAGATCGCACAGGGGATTGTTGGAGTCAGCCTCCCCAGCACCACAGACATCTACACCTCCAGAAGCAGGAAAAGGGCCACCTGCATCAGGAAGGATCCCACCCACCCAACACACTCACTTTTTGTTCTGCTCCCCTCAGGCAGGAGGCTGCGGAGCATCAAGTGTAGAACAACCCGTCTGAGAAACAGCTTCATTCCTGAAGCTGTGAGACTCTTGAACTCCTCCTTAATAAACCACTGCACAGAAAATACATAACTCAACACCTTACCATACCCGCACTGAGACACTTCACTAACGTATATTCTGTATATTTTCTGTATATTCTGTGTTCTATTTTATTTATTTTATTTACTTTACTTCGATTTTATTTATTTTAATTGTTTAACTTTATTTTATCTATTTTAATATTAGCTCTTGGGTGGAACTGGACCGTGAAATGTAATTTCGTTCCACCTCATGTACCACATGTGTTGAAATGACAATAAAGTCTCCTTGAATCCTTGAATCATTGAATCCTAGAGAAGATAATCTCAGACCCAAATGGTCATTCTATTATAGTTGTGTGAATGTTATTTAAAACACCTGTCATTCTGACCTACGTTTATGCTCCAAATTGGGACTGCCCGTGTTTTATGTCAGGTCTACTTTCATACCTACAAAGCCTGGACTCATATCATTTAATATTTTGAGCAACCTTAATTCAATAGTAGACCCTACACTTGACACATTTAATTCAAAGAACTTGTCAAAGTCTTATTAGTCAGATAGGGTTTGTAGATCCATGCCAATTTTACTACCCAAGAGGTAAAGATTTTTAAATCTACTCTTCAGATCCCCACACTTATTGATTACTATTTTGTAGACCAAGTTCTACCCTCAGTGAAATCATGTGAATACTTGTCTATAGTAATTTCAGATCACGCCCCCATTCTGATGGATCTGGAACTCTCTCCAAGGCCTACACATTCTCAATGGCGACTTAACACAGAATTATTATCCTAAGATGCCTTCTGCAAATTCATGTTGAAAAAAATATCCTTCTTTATTCAGACCAACAAATCGAGTTCAGTTCCCCCTTGCTCTTGTGGAAAACTCTAAAAGCAGCGTTACAAGGTAAAATCCTCTCTTATAATGCTAGAATTCATAGTCAGAGATAATGGAGAAAGAATTGCTTGAGGATATCCAACACATGAACGCACAGCACTGTTTGACTCCAAACAGATATCTTATAACTTAAAGGCTTAAACTTCAAACTGTGATTTCCAGAAATGGAGTTGAGCATTGGGTATCTCACTTTATGCAGATGATTTATTATTGTACATTTTGCAACCTAATATCTGTATTGGTAGAATCAAGGAAATATTTCATATATTTGGATTCTTCTCAGACTATAAGCTGAACATCAATAAAAGGGAATTTTTCCCTCTTAGTGATGCTGCAAAACTGATTCCTGCCCAAGTTTTACCTTTTCATTTGAACACCTCCAGTTTCACTTATTTGTCTCAACATCTCAAAGAACCTTTCATCTATCTATAAAGGTAACTTTTTAAATTTAGTTAATCAAATTAAGTCTGACCTCCGGCGCTGGAATGTCCTCCCTCTATGTCTTATAGGTAAAAAAGGAACATACTCCCAAGAGTTTTATTCATTTTCCAGTGTTTACCTGATTACCTTCCAAAGTCCAGTCTTCTTTCAAAGATCTTGACCAGCATATCTCACTTTTTATTTAAAGCTTTCCCTGCCTTGACTTTCTTGACTGGATCAATTAGTTTATTTATACATTTTTTTTATTTTATTTGATTGCCATCATATCGTTACATGGATTTCTATTATCATTAGTATTTTAATGCTTTCTGTCTAATGCCCTTTGTTTTGTTCATTTGTTAAATAAAGCATACTTTTATTTATGACATAAGTGACCTCTTACTGAGGAGTTTTAAAACTTGAATTGTAAAGTGTTTTTGTCTGTTATTTTTCGTGTTTTTTTTTTTTGTCCATGTCAGTATCTTAACTTGCAGAAAAATAAAAATGTAAAGAAAAAATATAAGAAAAAAAATACTAAAAGGGCAACCTAACAATTTCTCCTGCCGTCACTGTTGTTTAACAACACTTTAGTCAATTTGGACTTTAAGGATGTGACTACTGAACAATCCTGAAAGACCTTTCTTTTGTTTTTGTGAAAACATAACTGCAAAAAAGGAAAATAAAGCTGTTTGAACTATTCCAAAATTTATTTAAGGACATTCAGATACTTGGGAATATTTATTGAGGTAGTACTCACTGTAAAACTTCAGAAACTACTTGCTTCAAAAATATATCTTAAGCAATTCTTCAATCTCTAAAACGATCTCCCTGTAGCCTTTATCCCTCATAAAGCACAAAATCATAGTGTCCATCCATTCTATATCAGCATGAAGGCGTAAGAGATTGAAACCTGAATGATTTATAGTTAAGCCTAGCAACTAACTCAGTAAGCAAATTCAATTTCATTTAGATTAATAAAAAAAAGGGTGTTTGTTCTCTGAAATTCAGACCACAAACTAGCCTTATTGCATTAGCGGTGGCATTTTCTCTGAAAGGTACTGTCACTCTGATAATTAAAGCATGCACTGTTAAGGTAGCATGCTACTATGTTACCGAATCAGTTTCTTTTTTCTTTTTTTTTCTTTTTTTTTCATTTGCAACGTTGTACCTCTGCTTTTGTGGTTAAAGATTGTATCGTGCAGCTGGAGGATAACCATGTGAAGCTAGTTACCTTTGATTAGTTACTTCAGAGTATTGAGATGTTTTCCTATGATCAACCCCAGCTGTAATTAATTGAATTGAATTTAAGATGTTTGAATCTCATTTAAGTGAAATCCTTTCAGGGTCCATAATTTGAATGCTTATTCACTTGCATGCTTTAGTAGCTGCTTTGTAGGATTTACAATTATTAAAACAAGTAATGTTTTCGAGGCCAAATGAAATAAGGGTTTAAATGTTAAGTTCCTTAAAGACTTTTTTTACACAGCACCAATACTAAGTTCAGTCGATCAGAGTCATTTTGGGCCCAGTGTATTCTGACTTAATACATTATACAGATCTATTTTAGTTGAAGGTGGGAAACAAGCTCCCTTTTTCCTTGTAAACAGATCTATCACTGAGACAAAGCAGCCCTATGTACTTTCAGTTGGACTGGAAGAGCCACGGAAAGGAGCAATTAGACTTTTCAACACCAAGTTTCCTATAACTGAGAGTAACTGTTTCGGTAAACCGTGCGTGGCACAAGGAAATTTGGCTTCACGCCAACAAATACATTACCTGAGAGTTGATTTGTTCTTGTTTTCTAATGGAATATAGAGAAAGCCTTTATACACACCTCGTAGCAGTATGTAAAAAGCAATAAGATATACTGATCAATTAATGCACTGGTTTAATTTAACACTGACAACTTAAAAAAAATTTTTTTTTAACATCTCCTTTGATGACATTTATACTTTCAATGGAAAATCCCAAGCCGTACAATATTTATCTCGACCAAATTTCTTAGATTCCAAATAATAGAACCTTGTTTTTTATTTATTTAAACCTGTTTCCTGGAATTTTTAACATGGTGACAAGGGTAGAATATAAATGTCCCATAATTGGAAACGTTAGGTATAACCGAACCAATGTAGGGTATGTGGATATTCACATGGGTTAATAAATGTCAATGCTTACTTAGATAATGTAAAGTTTGAAAGTAAGTTTAACTCTTGCAAAATAGTTCCCCTTATTAAACCATTCAATAGCAAATATGATAAACGGCTTGTACTTGGAATAGACTTAATCAAGTGCTTCTGTGCCTCACACTGCAATCATTTACTCCAGTACACATCCATGGACTCCTGGCGTTGAGCTGTGTTGCAGCCATAACTTTCCTTGGTCAGACTGCGAGAAGGATGACATTCAGTTTGCACCAAAGCGCCCACTGACCACCCCAGCAGGCGCGTGAACTGTCAGTCGAAATACAATGACTGATAAAGTGATGGATAGAGGGATTTAAACCAGCAACTGACTACTTAGACAACAAACCCCAACCACCCGATTCACAATCTTATCAACATGGGAATAAGGTAAAAAGTATAAGAGGATGTTGAGAAGGTATTCAAACTATACTTGTACTTAACAATGGGAGGACAGACAGTGTACTTGTACGTGTCTTGATTTATTTTAGTTTCAGCAAATTTGTCTTCAATGCTATGAAATAATAATAATGGTTTAAAGTGGCTAAGTCAGAGTTATGACTTTAATTCAATTGAGTGTACTGGAGGTGAAGATGATTAGGGTGATAGTAGGAAGGCCTCCCTAATCCCAAACACCAGGAGGAAAAAAAACATTAAAGTTCTGAGGGTAACATGCAAATGGATATAAAACAATTATCAGGAGAGGTTGGTTGATTAAATGAGAAGGAAGATTTGTGTTAATAATTTAGGATATGCCATAAGTTATGATAAATGTATAAAAAATGTATAAATGTATATCTATATGTGATGAGTTGTAAGATTTTTTTCCCCCCCACGTACTATAAGACAAAAAGGCGTTTTTGACAGAATAAAAGTATTTACAACGGAGCCTCGCAACCATCCAGCTAAAAAGTTTGTTAAATAAAGGATGGATGGATGTTTGTGTTGGTGTTTGTGTTTAAGTGCTTGTAAAACTTTCTCCTAAACAGCAAGTCTCTTACCAGTGACCAGAACTAGTGCTAGTTCATAGCTCTACTCTGGGCTGGTTAGTTTAAGCCTCCTCAATGGTTTCCAAGCCAGCCTTTGCACTTCATCACCAGAAAAATTTTTTTTTCAAATTGCATCGGTAGACTATCTTCCATGCTTATCTATAGCAGAACCCGGCTTTAAGAATCCACTTCACTGTCTGTCCTCCCACTATTCAAAGTTTCACAAATCATCTACTTCACATGAAGTAGATGATTTGAAACAAGCAACCTAATAAGCTGTCCTCAAAATGTGGATTTTCTCCGGAATCCCTACCACCCTAAAGCGAGACTGTAAGCTCAATCAGTCGCGATGTTTTCTGTAGTAATTCTAAAAAAATGTCCTATTGACTCTTATCGTGCTGGACTTTTTTATTCTCTTTGTAAAAACAACAACCTGCCTTTTTAACTGTGTTGTAATTGGGTTTCTGCATGTGGACCTGAAAGCTTCCTAGAAACATGACATATATCACAGTTCTATTTCTAGACAGAAAGCATAGTTGCAGAAAAAACAAAAACAAATATTAAACTCCAAGACAGCAGGGATATCACTGGAAAATGAGTTTTTACAGAATTAGCAACTTCATTCAAAACATAACTAAACAGCTTTCATCTGCAACATTCATTATATTAGAGTGGTTGGAGAAATAGAAGACTGCTTCTGGAATAATGTATAGCACTGGGCCAAACTGTACAAAATGTATACTGCTTATATCACACATCTATCTCACTTCTACCTGAAGTTGTCATAGCTTCCTTCTTGTCTCAATAATGGAGACGTCCCTGATGTTAATGGAAACCAAGTAGTACTCTAATGCACTTAAATACTAAATGTGCCATCCAAAACCAAGATATTGCACAAGGTCAACAAAGACAGAGGTTAAACCCACCACCATGACAGATCTTCTCAAGCCAAAAACTGCTGGACAAAGGTTTCCTTGTTAGCAGTCTTTCTGTCAAAAAGCATTCATGCGAGTGGGAGTTTTGCTAGTTACCAGGAGGACCCAAATCATGTCAAATTCCATGGCTAATCTGAGGTGGTTCATCAATAGGGTGTAAAACAACATAATCTTAAAGAACATGTGTTACTTTCTGACTGCAGAAAGAGCTAAACTTTAAAATGAAGGATGGACAGTTTGTAACAAAATGACTTATGCTTTTAGCTTAGTTTGTGAAGTAAATCCTGCAATTTATTTACATTATTATTTATATTATGTATATTTCATATTACATTCCATAATTATTTAGCATCAATGTATAGTTCTCTGTTGTACCATTTTTGTATTAGTGCACTGTTTATAATGATACCTTACGTATCTATTAATCTTTGTCAAAAGTTGTATTTCTACTTCCATAGCCAAGAATGTCATACAACAACACTGTTTTACCCTAAACCTGGTTTGGGCATGGATAAAGTGAATACATAGTGAACGATTTACTACTTATTTGTGAAACTGTATGATTGTGGCATGACACCCCACATTAAATGCTCTAATAAAAATTACTTATTTTTTAGCTTCCCCTTACTATTTCTTACTTAAAACTTAATTTATTATACCCCACCTTCAAATGGCTGCCACCTATGTAGCCCTTTGCATCTTGTGATATTTGCCAACAGTAAGAGTTCAGAGTTTTGTCAAACATCAGGCCATCAGGAAATAACCCTAACTAAGCCAGTGGTTTTGATGAGAAACTCACATGGCCGCTAATTTATTTTATTTAACCTTTATATCCTTTAAGGTATTTTTGCCACTCCTTTAAAATGATTTGTAGCAGTTGGAGCTCCCACCTTTGACACAGCAAAGCTCCCTGAATCCAGATTATTGTTCTTGGATTCCTGACACCGGGCCATCCTATGATGTTGCTCTGAGCCCAGAGAGCAACTTCTGTTTGCTTTGCCTTATCTGATACTGCAACAACAGACCATGAAGATGTGTTGATGGTATCTCCACACTAATTGGCACAAGTTACTGATGTCTGCGTTCATATCAGTAGCAGTATCAGTGGAGGAAATCGAAAAGAAAAATTAACCCTATGATAAGAAAGGGACCCAGAAGACAATGGGTCGCAAAAACCTCCCAAATTAATCTTTTAAATGCAAAATGCGAACATTAAAACATATAAGCCAAAATACTGGAGAAAAAGTGAAACAATTATGACAGAACACTAAGGTAATTAATCTATAATGTAAGAATCAAACTAAATGCCTAAATATAAAGTCAAAGGGAACATGAAAGTTCCATAGTATTGTGAATGCCCTATCTGATTAAACGAAGAAATCACTTACTTCACATGTGCTGAAGTGAACTATTTCTAGACTCTGCCGTAATGATAACACCTGAGGCTGATTTGCGAAAGCCAGTTCCACAACTGCCACAAAAGATCAAACATGACTGACAGAAGACTTAATCAAAAAGCAACAAGTGCAAAGAAGACTGGGTACCTATGCAGTTTCTTATTTTCTTAAGAATTATCTTGCTAAATGTGCTTATCTACCAACCAAGTTATCGGTGTGTCCCTCCGTGTGCCACTCAGTCCCTCTAAAACATGTGTGGATCACATCTCCAAGACCAGATGCCCTGGCTGAGACTATAAAGCTCTCTGATAAGAAAACAGCCAGATAACATAGCACCATGTCTCCTCTCACACACCGAAATGCACATTATGTGTCTTATCTCAGAAACACAGTCTCAGACCACAATATGTTACAGTGATTGAGCATAGGAAGTGTATTTAATCCCATTTGTGAGGGATAATCCATGTCAAATTTAATCAATCCTAATATTAGAAAGAATGTCATCCAAATCAGAAATTGTCTTTTCTGATCACAGGAACATTTAATATTTGAGTGTTTAAAAGCTTTAAACTGTGGGAAGTTTTCATTATAAATGGAATACTTCAGAATTTTTGCTTGTAAATGACACAATATAACAACCCATGTATAATTGACAATTATCTGTTTTCTTCAGGAGCCCAGACATATGCAGATGCACATCCAAACCTTTCAGCTACAGATGCAAACCATCGTCTACAGATATCGAATGCTGATGGGCCTGATTACATCAGGGCTATACTCCTTCTAAAGCAAGACTGCAAAGAGAGAACCAGTTCAAACAGGATTTCAAATGAGAGTAAAAGGCATGTTGACAGAGGAAGACAGTAAAAAAAAAAAACAGGGGAAATTGGCATGTGGAAGAGAGAAAGTGAACTGCAAAAAACTTATGGCCCAGATATCCGGAGGGGTAGAGACATTAACCCAGGGTTAGGAGAAAACAAACAAACATTCAGTTCTTTCTCATGCCAGGACATTATTTTTTGCCCTGTCCTGCTGTGCTTTGTGCCTGTAAGCACCCTTTGCACGCTTTATAATGTTCAAGCATCTCATTGTTTTTTCAGTAGTAAAGATCACAGTGAACAATCTGTTATGATTAACAGAAATATAAGGTAACTTTAGATGTGGGCCTCTTTCATAATTTCATATCAGACAATGCACATTTTTGCCCTCTTGTTTTAGGTTGTCTGGTGAAAAATATACGATCTCTTTATGGTAAAACCAAAACAAATCATTTCTTGCATTCCTTTATTTTTTTTAAATTTAGGTCTACTTTAAAACACTTTGTTCAACCTTAGTTGTTTGTAAAATGTTCCATGCAAATTTGACAAAGCAATATTACCAGGCAGCTTATTTTCTTGTCTTTTTTTCACAAGAAAAAAACATAATAAATGTAGATTGTCTTTTTTTGTCTAATATTGGACTTAAATTAATAAAAGGTGTACGATCAATTTTATTTAGTGCAATTGAAAATTATATAAATAGTTTTCAACCAACCTAAGTTCAGTCAAAATGAAAAGCAAACATAACTCTAATTGGTTAATTAGAGGCAGAAGTTTAATTAGAAAAATAATAGTTCTTGGAAATTAGTGGAAAATAGTGGAAAGATGAATTCAAAAATTAAAAGTATTTGTATTTTTATTTTCTGGTCAGACAGGTTGGTGTGGAGACAATTTTAATCCTCACAAAATTAAGAACCTTAGATTGAATTTGCCGCAATGTGTTTTTATTTGATGTTTAATTGCCCTCAAGGTCTGTTTTATCTAAAGACACGCTGGTTTAGACTGTAATTGATGTTTTTTTTGTTTTTTTTACACAAACCATTTATTTACTCAGCTTCCTGTCATTTATATTAAGATTGCAAAGTCACGCACTGACGTAGGCATGCTTGATGAGACAGTGACTCATCTAAAGGTGGGAATGCCTGTCTTTTATATAAGAGAATCATGCCAACACAGAATGACCCTTCACAATAATAATAATAATAATAATAATGATAATTAAAATGTGCATATTTGCTTGTAGTGTACTTGTATGGTTGTACTGAGACCTTTACATAAAGAACGGTATACCTGCAGCAAACTGCTAGATGGTAATAGTTTTATACAACACACAACTTTTGGTATCCTACGGACAATAATGTTCAATTTTATTCTAATCTGACCAAAGCACCTCAATTCAGGTGTGTAGCATGTTCAAAAGTGACTTTTATTATATTACAGATTTTCCAGTCAGCAGAGTGTTTTACTACAGCTGGAGTTCTTTACATATACTATAACCCTGTTGGATGCTTCTCTGATCCATATTCTCTTTAGTCACCCCGTCAGTCTAAGTAGACAGTGGCATCTTGGTAAGTTTGAAGTTTTGTCATAGTCTCTCCAGTTTTGTATGTCAGGTGTTCAAGGCTTGGGTTATTTTTATATAATCTACTAAAGGATAGCTATAACATTGTCGCTGGCATGTCAGGTTGACATGTTAGGTTGGTTTCTTTTGTCAAATTGCTTGTTCACTAATGTCTCCAGCAAACTTCCAAGGCCTTCACAAACTAGATGGTTTTATACTTTAAGAGAAGAAAGAGTCAGCATTTGTATTGTACCATCATGTAAAAATGTTCAACATGTAAAACATTTGATTCTATTGATAGGTGAGTAGTCTGGTGTTCAACACAAATATCATTTGTATTCAAAAATACACATGATTTAACAATCATATCTTAATGATAACAGACATGATGTACATGCAATTCTGTTATTACATAAACCAAATTAAGTACAATTAAGAACCACTGAACCTAATGAATCCAACAGGAAATTAATCTTTCATCAATGTGGATCATGTGACATAAATAAAATATGCAGCATATAATTATGAATGGAAACAATTTTTAAAATTTATTCCAGTAATAATATTAACTAGATAATTTTCCAGCCCTTTTGTCAACATGGGATTTAGTTAGAAATCTGTGTAGCATTGCTGTTTCTATTTTTAAGCTTTGACATAATTGTATTCCTCCCTAACGGAGGTTTATCAGATTTATGTGGGGTGGATCTGTGGTATGAAAAAGAGTTTATATATGTGCGTGCTTGTAGACATGTGAACCATTGTGCGCAAAAACTGTAGGCATACAACAGTCTCACAAGTTCTGGAAAATGTCACATAACTAACCAGTGGGACACAACATTCTTATTTTCTTTACATACATCTAAATAAAAGGTAAATCTGATATATTTTCTTTGGGGTGGCAAAAGAAGAGCATATGGCTGAAAGGAAAATCTGAGGCTTCAGAGACTAACACACTTTCAGAATAATAGCAATACTATATTATCTTATTGTTTCATAAGTAAGTATACACTCTTGAATACAAACATAGCCAAAAGTTGTAGATAAAGGTCCCTATGTTGGTTTGTAACACAAGCTGATGCTCTGGTATCAAAATCTCCAGGATAGTTTTAGTGAGACCTTCTTTAAAGGTAAAATTGGGATGGTAAACATCTACAGATTTTATTTATTGTATTGTATTGTATTGTATTGTATTGTATTGTATTGTCTTGTATTGCATTGCATTTTTGTATATTGTTTGTAGAAATACACAACACTGGTTTGCAAACAGTAACTGGAAAAGGCCTGAGGGAGTTTTTCAGATACAGCCCCTGTAGCATTGTTAAAATTGAGGGCATTATGCAAGTGTTGACAAAACATGGTCATAGATGCAGTAAACCATGTCCACAAAACCCTAATTGGTCCACATCTCTTCTCCAATATACTGTTGAATGAAGAAAACTTCAAATAATCGTATTGATTTTCTTGCATATGGTGTTCTTGCATTTACTTTTTAACTTCACAGTCCTTGAGCTTTCCACCTTTTGATTTATTTTAGGGAGTTTGAAATTGTTTTTGTTAAACTGAGGGCCTACCCAATGTAAACTGAGCAGAGCCCATAGAAGGTTATGTGTTAAACGATGCATACATTTGCAGTTTTTATTCAGCAAACCCAGCATCCACTTGTGTTCATCCACATATTTTCACAGGATTATCAGTAAAACCTTTATATTATTTACGTGTATACTCTCATCTGTTTACTAATAAGTAAGCCTAGATGTTAGCTTTCAACTTTTTCTATGCATCTGCAACACAATTTCTCACAGATGCATCGTCGGAATTCTGAGAAATTGCAAACAGGTCTTTTGTCGAAATCCGAGTTTGGGATTGATTAGATTAATGTTACTTGGGATGCAGGAAACAGGCAGTACTTCATGGATAACCTTGTGACCATGAACAAAGTGGATGTATTTAAATCACGTACAAGGAAAGAGGGGCTCATATAATCTTCAAGAGTTATCTCCTTTCTGTGGAGTCTGTTGGGACTCTGTCCAGTATCTTAATGGTATTCACAGTTGTAGGGGTGGTTCTAAAATCAACAGGAAATATGTCATGTGAGTGTGCCCATGAGAGGAGCTTCCTGCCTCTGAGGAATCTTAGCTGCGCTGCATGAACATGTTAGGAGTGACACAAATAATTTATGTTTTAAATTATGATGGCAATATAGATTTATAGCAGATGAATGTAACATGGTACAGCCACATCTGCTACTAAATTTGTTTTTTGTTTTGTTTTTTGGCTTTCAGTGATGGAAAACTTGCTTGTCTTATAGTTATAGCCATTAACTTTTGCAAAAAAAAGATGGTACCATACTACTTTATTGAACGTATTAAGCACACAGACTGTGGTTAACCGCATATGTAACACAAAATAAAGCTTTAGATGGGCAGCTGCACAACACTTCCTGTGTCTGTTACAGTATATTGTTAGAGGCAAGTCTGCATGGTAAACTAAAACAAATTAGGGGAGTTTCTTTTTTTGTTTTGTTTTATAAGCACATGTAAACTAAACGTTTTTCACTCTGCTAGAGTTTTTTAGTATATACTGTCTGCATAGCAGCAAAATGTTGATAATTAACAAAAATACTTATCAGAACCATTTATATATGCCTAAATTAAGGAGATATTTGGCAGGACAATGTCACTGTTGTCCACACTGATACAATCCAAAGAATAGACATGAAATAGAAAGCAGTACATTAGAACGCATTTCACTATTCCAGATTGTTATGGCGTGGCAGCACAATATCAAAGACAGGTTCTTCTTGTTGTCAGGCTAATAAAAAGAAAACTGCTGTCATTTATTTCCGCTATGAGAAGGCAAAGAAACTTCCTAGCGGACTCCTGTCATCCAAACCCCAGCAGTGTGACATTAATCTGATACTGTGAAGAATTTTTTTGTCAATTGAATACCTCTAAGCCCTTTTAAGAACATAGCATCTTGTCACATTGAGATAGTTGGACTACATACATTTGTCTCTTTGTCCCATAATCTGGGAAATGGTAATGAAGCAGCATCCAGCCTACACAAGTTCAAACATTTAAGCATCATTACTGCACAATTTTATCCCCGCTAGAATGGCATTAAATTAATAATTATGCATAGCTGACATGTATAGTGTGTGTGAGTTTGCATCACTAAGAATAGCAGATCACCACATTGGAGCAGAGATAACCGGGGTTGCAGCCTTTCTGTCCAGAAAAAACCTTTACAACGACAGAGGATGATAGTTGAACTTCTTTTATTTGTGTTTGCCAGTTATCAGGTGTGATTACTATCTTCCATGTTGAGATAAAAAAAATTGTCAAGCGACTGCTGTGGTCAAGCTTGATTTATTCTGACACAAAACAACAATAAGAAAGCATAACAAAGCAAAACTAACATGAAAGCAACAAATAAAAGGTTATTTGGCAACTCTACAAATAGTAAAAAATACTGTGGAAATACATCAACACAAAATATTAATATTAGATGCACACATTGGAATAGTGTTTCACAGTTTGAACAACAAGACAGAACTCCCCTAATGGAGAAACAGTTGAAATGATGTGCTGAAGGGTGATTTTTAACAAGATTAAGAGCCCTTAAAGAGACAGGCCAATTTCAAGGAGTCATATTTGGCTGTAATGCAACGTCAAACATGTAAATACTGATTATAACCATAGCAACATTTAAAATCCTCCTAGTCATGTTACTTATAATCTTTCGAAGACAGATTTCTCTTATTTCAAAATGTGACACAACTGGTATTTACACATATATTTTAACTTTTCTAGATCTCTCAGTTAGAAATGACAAAGAGAGGCGCACGGTCTTCTATGTTGGTATTACAGAGACTAACTGTTCTTTTGCTGTTCTTCATGATGTGATCTTTATCAGCTCAAGGCCTCAGCTGCATGTCTCGGTGTAACAAAATATTCTCTCCAAAATGGCATTGGAAATGTAAGTCTGGTGTCCTGAGCAGATAACAAAAGGTAAAAATGTCACATGTTATGCATCACAAAATGCTAGACCCTATTTAGACAGTTTTGGCCATCTGGACTGAGGATTGTCTGAAGACGTAAACTTAAATACTACTGTGAGTCTGGGCAATGGTTTTAGCACACATCTTGGTTTGTCTTGAGACTTGGGACTTAATTTTGCCTTTAAACCTATTTAAAATCACCATCTATACACACACACACACACACACACTCACACACACACACACACACACACACACACACACATATATATATATATATATATATATATATATATATATATATATATATATATATATATATATATATATATATATATATATATATATATATATATATATATATATATATATAT
>JAVLVB010000173.1:3196850-3218306 GCA_032876305.1 Orestias chungarensis | reverse complement strand
GATGGATCCACATATTCAAGTCCATAAGTGCATCTGATTCAAAACAGTGAATCTAAACAGCCTGTAATGAAAGTTCAACAGAAACCTGTTAATGAGTCGTGGATATGAATTAGGCGTGGAGCGTGCAGATGTCATGCATTCAGGCAGTGAATGCTTGGAACCAACATTGGAAAAAACGTTGAGGCACTAATTTTACTAAACAGATTTTTGCAACCTGTGTTAAGGTTATGATCAACTCCCTTCTCACGTACCAAATATTTTGAAAATTTTCAAATGTGTAGTAATTTTGACTTTTTTTCTCCAAAGGATATTGTTGAGAGGATATCTATTGCAATTGAGTTATTTTAAATGTATTTATAATTCATTAAACCTCCTCTATCTTAAAAAAAAGCTTGTAATTTGACCAGTGAGTAATCCACGTACATTCTTTGTATGTACTGCTAACCTGTTGATTATGTTGCCTTTTTTTGGATTTCATTGCACATATTCCTTGAAATTGAAATGTATCCCATTACTGGTTGGAACAGCCGAAAACAATCACATTTGTTGTCTGCTAAATGCATAAATGTTGTCAAACCAATAGTGTTTGAAAGCTAACGGTGTGCTGTAGTATAGGCCAAGCAACGTTGGAGTTCCGCTTTATATAAATTCCTGTAATGGCTTTTGGAGCTGAACTTTCTCAGAGCCCGCTCCAAATTAATTTTTAGTTAGCAGATTAGGTTACACTTAAAGCAGCCTTACATGCATACGTTTTCCTCTCATAAACACTAGATTTGTTTCTTCTCCTCACTTTGTTTCTGCACATTTTTTAAAAAAATCTGAAAAATTAGAAGTCGGGCACTAAACACATATGGAAAATGAAAATTCACTACAATTCAAAAGCTGAGATTTGCAGTAACTCACCATAGATGTGTTTTTTATATTTTGCAAGATAATCCAACAATTACCTTGTAATCTTGAAATAACAACATCAATCAATTTGTCCTTACATCCATTCATCTATCTGTGGCTAGTTGGCTGCAAATGTTGCTGAAGGTTTTGTCAGAATGTCAAATAATAACACAAAACACTTAATTCAAGTGTGTGTAGAATAATTTTTTTATTTCTATAGTGTGAATACTTTAGACATTTTCATAGACAGTTGTCACTCACGTTCAACCGGACATTGATATTGTACACGACATTTCTGTAAACATGGTCCAGAATATCCAGAGTGTATTTGATCACATTCATTAGACAAAGTAGCCCAGGGTACACAGAAGAATATCTTTGTATGTTTTTTTTCTAAATAGTTCCTCTCAGTTATACATCAAACATCATATTCAGACTATGGACAGTAACATTTAAAATACTTTACTCTCACAATTTGCTATAAACAATTTGATAAATACAAGATTAGATATAACAAAAGAATATATTTTTTATATATTTGTACTCCTATATACTTCACATATATTCGCTTTTTTGTGTGTGGCTTAATTCCTTTTTAATTTGATTATTTTCTTATCAATGTAAAATTCGACTTTATTCCCATAATAAAAAAAAAAAAGAAGCAAATGATTTCAAGTATATCACTTCTAAAAGAAATTGTTGCCACTTAAATCTTGATAAAGAATACAAAATCTTGTATACACTAAACATAAAAAACGCAAAGCTTCTGCTGTGCAGCTACCATAAAATGTAATGTCTTTAATTTTAGTCTTCAGCTGTATGAACTTTTCACCAAACCAAATCGTATAAGAGTAAAAATATATCAATAGAAACCATACACATCCACTTACAGTTTTTCTCTCTAACACTCCCTACCTCTACTTACTCTCATTGTTCATTCAGAGAATAAGCATAAACATATTCCTTGCATCCGCATGTAAAAGAATAATAATAAAATAAAAAAAATCAAAGTCACATATACAAAAACTATCAGTAAAAACAGTGCCATTTGTTTTTGTGAATTTTCCTCCCGCACCGTAAGTTGTCAGCCAGGCACTGACCAAGTCCCAGCTTAGTCTTTGAGACAAGGGCTGGGAACCAGGATGGTTTTAAGATCCTCATAATCCCCTAAAGCCTGCATCACTTCCTTACAGTCTTTGGTCTGGTGCATCTCTTATTCCCTTTTTCATTCTAAGATATAGTACATTTACTTTTGATCTGCCCTTTTTTCTTTTTCTTTGATAAGTATTTTAGAATTGATGCAGCTCCTTGATGTCAGTGTCCAACAGCCAAGTCAAAACCAAGAGGTTAAGAAACTGTTAAGAAACTGTTATGATTTCTGTGGGTTCCTGAGTTAACACAGTTGACTTTTTTTGTTTGTGGACAGACGGTAGAAAACATGTAGTGACTCACTTAATAAGGCACTGACAGAGTTACGTCTCTGTACTAACAGACTGAAAGAGAAGAAAAAAAAAAAAAGGGTTTCTCAGTGAATTGTCAATGAACAGGCAGATATCCCATTTTGGGCTATTTTGGTTCCCCATTCATTAATACAAAGGGAATATTGGATTTGTTATGTCAAACTGTGATTTGTGCCTTTACTAGGAAGTAAAAGTAAGATTTAAATCTATTTATAATCATAGTGAAAGCGTCTTATTAATTAGTACAATAGTAAAAGTCTGTTTTATTTTACTTAAAACAAATGTTAGTTGATTATCCCTGTGGCTAAACCTACTTTAAAAACCGTAGTGGTAGAGTTTTTTCAGAATGCTGACAGGTTTAACCCCGAAATCAAAGTGCTTGAAACCACTAAAGGCATTGTGTGGTAAATGCATGGGGAGAAGAAAGAAGCTGCTGATAGATACTGGAGCCGACTGTTCCCCTTTTTAGTCCAACCGTTGGTGGCACACAGGAAATCCAAATGATGAATGATGTAGTTCTGGGGACTTGTGATCAAATGGCCAGCCAGTGTCTGAGCTAGAAAACAGAACACAGGTTTTTTTTATTTGATTTGTGACATAATATCATGTTGTTTTCAGTTTAATCATTGTGTTTTTTTTTCCTCTTGTTTACATGCAACCTGGGGATAAAATGTATTTTCTAATATTGAATGTAACTCTGTCTGTTTTTTTTCTGTTATTGAGATTTGACTTTTAGTACACATACAATAGTATCTTAAGGCCACTCCACACAGGATCAAAAACCTCCTCGTGATCTCTGGGATTTCCAACACTGCTCAAATGTAATTTTGTAATTTGAGAGTGAAGGTAAACATGACCGCTCAGTGATCTCTGTACTCGACGCATGTTTTTTTCTGGTGATTTCCTAGACATCCTGGCACGATGATATCACACGGTAATGCACCATAATGTGCATAATTATCCGATAAATGTGGGACCTTTGTTTGTGAATATATATTATATTGGAATTGCAGTATGAAGAACTCGGAAACTTGCCTTTGGTGTCCCAGCAACAAGTTCACATGTAATGTACATGCAATTCTACCAAACACTTAGCAATGAGGAATGCAGTCCATAGGTCCATGATGTTTTTGGCTCTGAAAAAGTCTCTGTGAGAGGTTGAATCTTTGCTGTGTGTTAGTCACCTTCAAAGAAAGATAACACTGCTGCTGCTAGTTTTCTCTCAAGTACAATCATGTGCAATGGTCACTTCAATGCCTTCTTTATGCACCACAGGAAACCTCTACTGGAAACTTTCTGGCTTATTCTTAAAGCTATTCTGTAGCCATTATCTAGTGTTACGAAGCCCTTGCTCGTTTCAATATTGTAACAAAACCCCCTCAAAAGTAAACCCAAAAATAGGAAAGATATTTCAATGCAAACCTCTCTAAACCACTTGTGGTACTTTAAACTGATAAAGTAAAAAATGTTACCCTTACTTTAAATTGTCGCACATTTCCATTGGCAACCAAATGATGCTCATGTTCTGGAGTGATGCAGTAGGCTATCTTCTGCAAAAAAGGAAATAAGAAAAAAAACATCATATCAGATCATAATGTTTGGTACACAAATTAAGCAAAAAATATGGTCTAGTTTTTTTTTTTTTTTTTAAGTTTGAGACTCTGACAGCAAATTTTACAACAATGTCTCTAAAAAAGCTTAAACCAAAGCACAATTAGGTGTTGTTAAAATTTCTGGTAAGTACATATGTTTAATCTGAAAGCATGAGAAATGTCTTGTCTCTTAAGTAGAAATACCAATGGGATGTGGTAATTGCAGCAACAGATCAACGATGATACTATTAGGCTGCCAAGTGTTAAAAATAGCTCCTCGCCGGTTTGATTATTGTAACCACAAACTCTCAGTGCTTTGAAGAAACATACTACATATTTCACAAGCCATTTCCATGTGCTTGAGCCAGGAAACCTTTGAGTATTCAGACAACTATACTTTTTTAAGCACAGTATTTTCCTTTGCTGTACAATTTTACTACATAGTCACTTTATAAATATGATTACATACAGACCTCTTTGAAAGTTCCAGGTACACTGATGAATTTATAGATGGCATAAAAGGGAACACACAGCATGGAGGACAAAGCCACTCCCCAGCCCAAAAGGTTGGCCCAATAAGGGAAGATGTAGTTATCATACTTCAGGCCTCCTGATGTCAATGTACTGGCTATCACAACAAACTGTAAAAGGAAGCAGAAAAATATTTTAAAAATTAAAAGTGTTTCCCTCATTCCTGTGTTGCAAATCTTCTAGGAATTGTGCACTTGGCTAATTTTG
The DNA here is from genome assembly GCA_032876305.1 of Orestias chungarensis. NCBI lineage: Eukaryota > Metazoa > Chordata > Actinopteri > Cyprinodontiformes > Cyprinodontidae > Orestias > Orestias chungarensis. Next base: position 3,213,625 of record JAVLVB010000173.1, on the reverse strand, counting down.
TTGATAATATACAGACTCTTATTCTGAAAAACAAAACAAAAAATGCTGGATTAGTTTTGCAAAGAATAATAAAACCACAGTGGAACCCCAAACGAAAGTTTAGCATCAATTTAACAATGAGGCCAGGTGTGACAATGTTGTTTAGATTTTAAATTCTTTATTTAAACTTTTGTAAAGTCTTGTAACAAGTCTATATTTATTTGTACATCAATTTAAAGCAGTTATTTTCTATGCTGCTATGTATGCTGGCATTTTAAAGATAAAAAAACCAAACATGTGTGTGTGAACATGAGACATTGTATTATAAAAATAATGTATAATAATATTCAATTAAGTAATTTATTCATAATAATTAAAATGAATATTGCGTGTGTCAAAACTCCTGTTATACCTTTGTAGTTATTGATATTATTGTCCCTTTTTACCTGAGCCCCAGAGCGCCAAGGCGATCATAAGGTAAACAGTAGCTGATAACAAGGTTTTAAGTTTAAAACATCCAACACATGGAAGTGAGTAAACCATCTTCACAATAAGTTATGTAATGTCAATATTGGGTCGAATGTGCAATATGTTTGTGAATGTATGTGAATTACAGTAATGCTGATTCTGTAGCAGTTGCAAATGGGATTTATAAATGATGTTGCTTAGGATGGTGATGTTGATTCCTATGCAGATGATTTTCTTCTTAAAACAAACTGTTTTACGCTGATTAAGATGGTGATGAAGTTGTGTATTTTTCTGCAAAACAATGTGAAGGCTGTAAGATGCTGATGTGGGAGCCTTATTTTGCTATAATACTGTTTTATATTTTTATTTTTTAAGTCATTGAATGAACGACTGGTATGACAGAAATATAATAATAGTCTCTCCTCTTTATTTTACCCAACTGAGTATAAACTGTTTTTTTGTAAATATACAATCACAGTATGCAGAGCATGCAGGCAGGTTTCTATCATCCACTGTAAATAGTTAGAGGGATGACTCACAGCGATGTCCTAGGGATGGACATTTGTTTATGTGGGTGAATTAGTGATGTTTCTGACTTTTTCAACATTTTCTGAAAACTAACACATTGTTTTGCCACAAATCTCATGCATCACATTCGCAACACAGTCTTTTCACACCGACTGTCGCCTTTGTTCTCAAAACACACAAAATTACAAGACCTATTATTTCAGATATGTAGTATATTTGTCAACACTGTTTTGATTTTTTGAATAAACAAACTGGCATTGACATATATAGGGTAGGGTGTAGAAAGCACTTGTAATAAAGGAAGCACAAAGCTATCCACGCCCATATTTGGAAAGAGAAATGTGTTTCCTCGATGGCTCATCGAGTCTAAATCTAATTTACTTGTCAGCAAAGAACTAAACTGAATGTGTAGCAAAGGTCAAACCACCTCCCTCTGTTCCCAAAGTGTCTAAAGCTTTTCTGCCGATGATTGATTGTGAGAGTTTTTTTTTTACTTGTGTCTTTGATCTTATCACATTAGTTCAATCTAGTTTATACACTGATTCTTAAATGGATACAATAGGTCAGATTATCCCTTAAATGCAAAAAAAAAGGCAGTAAAAAAAAAAAAAAAAAAGGAGTAATGTTTGTTGAGATTTATCAGTGTTAGTTTCAGTGTTAATCATAATCTGAAGAAGAAGGTTTAAATTTAATGTGTTTATCTTACCAGCAGGAAAGCTGGACTAACAAATTTCCAACACAGTCTCCAGTAAAGCCCTGGCTTGAAGCCCATCATTCGCTCGATATCTTCACTGAAGCGGTCCACACCTGCAGAGAGCGTTAAATGTTAAACGGTTACATAAAAGAGTAAAGTTGGACACAAGCACTAGGATGTCACAATAAGTGAATAATAACACAACATCTGCTTTTGATCCAAAGGAACATCTTTCATTTTTGCATCCATGAACAGCGGATTCTTTTACCTAATTTGCTTCTTCAAGAATTCAGTAGTATCACACATATGTAACAAATAGTGCCTACAATGTGAGACCTAGTTTCTGGGAGGTTGGTATTATTACCATGTTTTAATCTAACAAAGCTAAACACCTTCTATTATACTGAATTCTTTCTTACCATAAAACCAGGCCACTCCAATTGCCTCAATAAGCACAGCAAAGAGAATGGCGGTCCCTGCTGCATACTTATCTAACAATGTCAAAACATAAATTCCACCCTACACAGAAAAAAAAAGAAAAAGAAATTACATGTAAGTCTGAGAGTTCTTTTAATAAATTATCTTATCATAATGTTTACTTTCTAATATTCAATGTAAAAAGTGGAACTGCTGTTTACATTCACTGCACACAAGGCGATATATTTCATATTCATTTTGATGTATATTGGTTCGCAGGTAATAAGTACTGACTGACTATCATAGCATAGCAGCAAAATCAGCCCATTTAGGTGTAATTGTACTTAATCACTTATGAAATAACTCTTATACTTCTATATTTTAACGTTGTTTGCCATAAAACTGCTGTTTTTACAAGCTACCGGTAATTTAATTTAGGATAGATAGGAGAACAGTAATTGGTGACTTCCTGAATTCTGTTTAATTGAAACCAACATGTATTAAATGCAATGTAACTGTTCATCTGACTGTTTTTTCATGAAGATGTCAATTCAAGAGATTTTTGAAAAGTAAATTTAAAAGAAAAACGTTCATAATTTTACGGCATAACTCACATTCTATTATTAAACAATTATCACTGCATATTATTTACACCACGTTTGTTATAGGGTTTAGTTGGGTTCATAAATAAACATAAAAAAATCATTATGACTATTAATACTGACGTTAGTGATGCAAATCAGGGCAACAAGGAAGGTTCCAAAAGCTGTGGCGAAGGTAAACAGCTTTCTGTTTCTTTTGAGAATTTTGAAGTCATCCGTCAGGCCGGTAATAACCGCCTCCATGCCGCCCATCTGGAGGAAACAAACAGACACAGACACTGAAAGTCAGGAACTTCTCCGAACTAGATCAGCTCCAAAATAGCTAGAAATGTTCACTATTTATTTTGGTTTGTGAGAGTAAACATCATTACAACACAAACTGAACAAAACAAGTTTATATTCCTCCAACAACTACCTTTAACTTCTTATATTATACAAGATATTGTTTGGTTTCAGTTACTGAGTTTAGGAAAGTAGGGATTAAATAATAAGACATGATAACTTGAAATGTGCTTTTTTTTAAAAATACAGTTTGAAGGTGTTTAAGATTCGATTACCTATGACAATTTCTATATGAAATCACTTTCAACTGCAACAATATCAAAATATTTACCGTCATATGATCCACACAAATAAGAGACAACCTCACACAGGTATTGTATGTGGGCTTTTTTTGTGTTCTTTTGCTACCCATCTAGAGGTAAATTTGATTTTTATTATTTATTATAAATTATTAGATTTGCTACATATTTCCTTAGATGACTTTCACTGCAATATACAATAGAAATATAAATTATCATGTATGTCATCTTTTGATGTTATAATATATGAATTGATATAATTTGGAATTATGGAAAAGCATGAGTAATTTTTTTTATTGTTTCGTTTTCCATTCCTTAGTAATGGTGGTTTTAAAACATCAAAGTTCTGAATGTAAAAACAGAAAAATGAGGGACGATTTTTGAAATTCCAACTGTGTTGTAGTAAATGTAGTAAGCCTGAATTCACCATGTGAAGTGGCTGAAATCCAATTTCTTTAGAAAGCATTTAAGATATTTTTTTTGTTTTGTTACTTTGACCTAGAACTAAAATAACTTTAGGGTGAAATGTTTCAACAAAGAAAACATGTTTGGAAAGCTTTTGAAAATGTGAAAAAAAGAAGTAAAATACAAAAAAGAGGCAACTTGATTGTGCAAAAGTATTCGCTGACTATGGGGAAAACACTACCATTAAAAACGGAACATTTTACACATTGAATTTGTGAATTTATCCTGTGCAATTCTGTTTATTGTTTTTTTTTTACTTTGTAGTTGCCATCAAAGAAATTACTTCAAAGATTTACCTGCAGATATTTCACTTTTAAAAGTTGTGCAGTAACCGCTTTTGCTGTAATTGTCAAATACAACTTTGAAACTTTGATAGCAATTAATTTGCCTGGAAATGTGACGTCCTTATAGGCCAAAGCAAACAATGCTACACAGAGTAGAGTGGCCTTTAGATAACAATATTAAACTCCTTTGTGTTAGGTGGTTAAGCTCTGCTAAAGCGATTTAAATGGTAGAAAACTATCATCTATGCTAGGTTTTTTAAGTAACAAATGTTGAATCAAAGACGAAATGATAAAAACAGACCTCAACTTATAACAGCCTTGTCATCTGCAATTTGAAGTCTGTTAATTTGCCATTTAAGTCGTCATCTTATTGTGTATCAGTTCTTTGGGAACATATCGATAAATGTAATTAATTCGTTCACAACAATGAAAATTTTGTAGAATGCAGAATTTAACATGCAGAATTTAACTTCTGCATGTGATGTACTGTAACCAAATTTTAAAAATCAGTAAGCACTATAATATAAAGATGTAAAGGGTCATGTTTCTCTGTAAATTTACGATAAACTTGCCTTAGCAAATTAAGCACCAAACAGCCGCTTACATCCAGGATGAGAAGATGAGTTTGAAAGACAGAGCGAGCAAAAAGTACCTGAATGGTTGGAGTATCTGGACAACACACACAATAATCCTGTCCATTAGCCAAAATTAGCCGCAGTAATACCTGAATACTAGATTACCAGATAAGGATCAAAGTGTCAGAGTGAGTTCCTTTTAGCACTTCTCTAGTTGTCCACAGGGGGTAACCCGTGCTCGTCCTCTGCTGGAGCGTTTACCACCCCAGGTGCATCCTGTTGGCGTTGATGAGCTGGGCCAGTATAAGAGGAGTGCTGGACCAGCTACTCGACGCCTGAGTGTTTCTTACTCCTGGTAATCTTTGTCTCAGCGCCTTCTCTAGTTCTCGTGTATTTTTGTAGTTCTCTTGTGCTCTAGTTTTGCATCCAGCTGGTTCTCTAGTTTAGCTCTACCTTCTTCATGTCTTACTCTATAGGGTTAAGTTATATAAGTTTTTCTATAGTTACGCTGCTATAGGCTTAGACTGCTGGAGGACAATCTGACCACTTCTCTCTCTGCTACTTTCTTCCTTTGTCCAATCTACTTAGTTACCGTTATTTCAACCTTGTTAACCTTTTGTTTTCTCTTAGTGTTCTTCTCTCCATTGTAACCACACCTGGGCTGGGGTTCTGTTAGCTGAGACAGCTTCTTGGATGAGAACATGGGCTGAGATGCTTCCAGTAACACTCTACAACTGCTGCTATAAACTCTGTTATTTCAGTATCCTGTGCTTCTAATTTAGCTTTCTGTCTTTTCAAACCCCCAGTTGGTCGTGGCAGATGGCTGCTTGTACTGAGCCTGGTTCAGCTGGAGGTTTCTTCCTGTTAAAGGGGAGTTTTTCCTCTCCACTGTCACTACATGCATGCTCAGTATGAGGGATTGCTGTAAAGTCAAAGACAACACAAGCCATCGGCTGGGGTTCCTTGGATTGGAAACTTTTTAAAATTGATTTGTTATGATGTATCTTTGATTTTAATGGATTTTCTGTGAAGTGCCTTGAGACGACACCCGTTGTAAATTGGCGTTATATAAATAAACAGATTCTTGATTCTTTATGAGTTTTACTGTATTTGTTACTTTGTGCTGCTTTTTCCCACCCCCCTAACAACCACTGTACTCACCTCAGGTTCCCGTCATCTTCAGTGCTTCATCCTCACAAGATCTCTCACCGGTCCACCTCATCTATCTGGTCTCCTCGCTCCTCTTGGCTCGGCTCGATCTGCCCGCTCCAGCATCACTCCACCCACCGTGCACGCTCCCCTTGACAACTTCTGCACTCTTCACCGCTGATAAGGAACTCACCTCTCACCTTCCCCCTTGTGTCAACATTTAATCAACCACAAGTAAGATCAGTCCAATATTTTCCTCTCACTACATCACAACAACACCTGTCCTGTCCTCCACCTCAGCGGTCTCTGGTCTCCCACGTCGTCGTGCGTTCAGAGTCTCCTGCCGCTTCCCCGCTGTCCCACTGTCCCTGCTGGTCTGCCGAACATCACCATCACCCGCTGTCTCCCGTTGCCGGATCCCACTCCTTTCCCCTTTCAATAAAATTCATTATAACTGTTCTCCTGAGAGTTCTCTGTTTATGTGGGTCAGAAGCCTAAACACCATGACAGAACACTCTGGCCAAACGGACCCATCCGTCCTCCGTTCACTAACCAAACAGCAAGCCACCAATAATCAAACTCTTGATCAAATAATTCACCTCCTTCAGAATCTTGTCCTCAAACCCTCCGACGAGGTTCCCCCACCGTACGAGGGTGCTACAGCTTCATCCCCTCCGTCACCGCCACTTCTGCATCGACAACTTTGGGTTCCGGTTTCCCGAGGGGTTCCACTTCCTGTTCCGGAAAGTTATTCGGGCGAGGTTGGCGGTTGTGAGGGTTTTATGATGCAGTGTTTGTTGGTTTTTGCCCATTCCCCACACTGTTTTCTCAATGATGACGCCAAAATAGCGTTTGTTGTCGGTCAGTTGTCCGGAACAGCGCTGAAATGGCCTGAATCGCGTTTTCATCATTATCCTGAGTTCAGTTTGTCCTTTCGGGACTTTAAGGAGGAATTTATGAGGGTTTTTGGCCATGATACGGATTATTTAACCGTTTCCCAGAAGATACAGAAATTAAAACAAAGCTCTAGAACTGTTGCTGAGTTCTCCATAGAGTTCAGAAATCTAGCATCCCGTTTAGATTGGGATCCTCGTGCATTAAAGAGCACATTTTTCTTTGTTTTAGACGAGCAATTGCAGTACGAACTAGCCCTTTTTGATGAGCCTCCCACGTTAGACGAGTTTATTGCTCTGGCTGCCCGAGTTCACGGCCGTCTGAGACAGAGAGACCTTTTAAGGGCTAACCGTAGAATTTCTGCCAGCCATGCCTCCGCAGTCGTTCAGTCTCCGCCCCTGCCCGTTGAAGCCTCTTCCAGAGCTGCTCTTGACCCCCGCAGATCGTCACCCCCGGGACCGGAACCCATGCAGGTCGGACGAACCAGATTGTCTCCAGAGGAACGGCAGCGGAGGATGCAGTCTAAACAGTGTCTATACTGTGGAAGTCCAGGTCATTTCATAGCCAGCTGTCCCAGCCTCAGGAAGGAGAAAGCGCCGCGAGAGGGTCCGCCTGTAAACACTAGGCAACAGGTGGACCATAACACCCGACCTAGTCAGTCTCGTCTTCTCCTTCCTGCCACCATACTTCATAACCAGAAGTCATTCAATCTTTCCGTTCTGATAGACTCAGGTTGCGAACAATCCCTCATAGCCCACCACTTGTCGAGCAGTTACAGTTAGCCAATTCCCCTTTAAAGATCCATCTTCAAGTTTCTGCTCTTGATGGTAGGTCCCTACCCCAAATCACTCACATCACTAATCCTCTGGAGGTAGTCCTCTCTGGTAATCATAAAGGGCATCGTTCATTTTTTGTTTTCTCCTCCTCCCAACCCCATATTATTTTAGGTTTCGACTGGCTTCACTCCCACAACCCCACCATAAACTGGTCTGACTTCTCCATTTCCTTCTGGTTTACTAACTGCCTCTCCTCCTGTCTCCAGGCCGCCGTTCCTCCTAGCCCGCCCCAGGAAGACATCTCCATCGATTCCCAGGATCTCAGTAACATACCCGAGAAATACCTGGACCTCAAGCAGGTTTTCAATAAAAGTAAGGCCTGCTCTCTACCCCCTCACAGAACATATGACTGCGCCATAGACCTGTTACCCGGATACCTCTGCCTTCCAGCCGTCTTTTTAACATCTCCCATAAGGAACGGGAATCGATGGAGACCTATATCAACGAGTCCCTCGCCGCTGGTATAATCAGGTCCTCCTCTTCCCCCCTCGGGGCGGGCTTCTTCTTTGTCACCAAAAAGGATGGTTCGCTCCGCCTTGCATAGAATACAGATGTTTAAATAAAATTACTGTTAAGAATAAGTATCCTCTACCCCTCATCACCTCCGCCTTCGAGTCCCTTCACAGAGCTACCATTTTCACCAAACTGGATCTCCGCAACGCTTACCATCTTGTCCGCATACGCCAGGGGAACGAATGGAAACCAGCCTTCAAAACTCCCCTTGGGCATTTTGAGTACGCCGTTATGCCCTTTGGTTTATGCAATGCTTCGTCCGTGTTTCAAGCCCTTATTAACGACGTTCTCCGTGATTTTCTTAATATTTTTGTTTTTGTTTACCTAGACGACATCCTCATCTTCTCTAAAGACCTCTCAGAGCACAGATCCCACGTCCAGCTAGTGCTTCAACGCCTCCTCCAGAACCGTCTCTACGTTAAGGCTGAGAAGTGTGAGTTCCACAAATCTTCCATAAGTTTTCTTGGTTACATCTTCGAGGTTGGGCAGATCCGAGCAGACCCCACTAAGGTTCTCGCAGTCACCGAATGGCCCACACCTGACACCAGACAACAACTACAACGCTTCTTAGGATTCGCCAACTTCTATTGGCGCTTCATCAAGAACTATAGTCAGACCGTTTTACCACTCACAGCCCTAACCTCCACTAAAAGAACATTCATCTGGACACCCAAAGCAAACAAGGCTTTTCAAGATCTCAAAACTCTCTTCTCTCAAGCACCGGTCCTAGTACAACCAGATCCATCCCGTCAATTCACTGTAGAGGTAGACGCCTCCGGGAGTTGGAGCCATCCTCTCCCAGAGATCGGAGGAGGATAGCAAACTCCACCCATGCGCCTTTTTCTCCCGACGTCTTTCACCGTCCGAGCGCAACTACTATGTGGGAGACCGAGAACTGCTAGCCATCCAGCTAGCGCTTGAAGAGTGGCGTCATTGGCTGGAGGGTGCTAACCATCCGGTGCTGGTTTGGACCGACCATCTCAATCTGGAATAGATAAAGTCTGCTAAACGTCTCAATCCCCGACAGTCTCGCTGGTCCCCTTTCTTTTCACGTTTCAACCTTTCCATCTCTTACAGACCCGGCTCCAAGAACCTAAAACCAGATGCCCTCTCCCGTCAATTCTCCCCGGACGAAATCATCTCCGATCCAGCTAATATCATTTCCCCCGACTGCGTGGTTGGCTCGGTATCCTGGGAGATCGAGGGCATCATCCAGAATGCTATTTTTCAAGAACCTGATCCTCGGACCCCTCCTCAAAAGACCAAGTATGTACCTTCTACCGTCCGCTCTCAAGTTATTCACTGGTTCCAAACATCCAGTTTTGTCCTGTCAACCCGGTTCCAGTTGGACCATAGCCCTCATTTCTCGCCGATTCTGATGGCCCAATCTCCACAAAGATGTCTCCGAATATGTTCAAGCCTGTTCCATCTGCTCTAGGAATAAGACCAGCAACAGACCTCCTTCCGGCCTCTTACAACCACTCGAGATCCCCAAGAGTCCCTGGTCCCATCTAGCAGCTGACTTTATCACCAGTCTTCCACCCGCTCAGGGAATCACCGTTATTGACCATTTTTCTAAAGCCTGTCACCTTGTCCCATTACGCAAGGTACCATCCGCTCACCAGACTGCCCAACTCCTGGTCAAGCATATTTTTTCGGCTTCACGGCATACCTGCCAATATCCTGTCTGACCATGGCCCCCAGTTCGCTTCTCAGGTCTGGAAACATTTCTGTTCAGCACTGGGGGCCAAGTCCAGCCTCACATCTGGTTATCATCCCTAATCCAACGGTCAGACAGAGCGACTCAACCAGGAGATCGAGGCAGCCCTCCGGTGTCTCACGTACACCCACCAATCCGACTGCAATCAGATCCTCCCCTGGATTGAGTACGCCCACAACGCTCACGTCTCTGCTGCCACTGGTTTGTCTCCATTTGAGATCTCTTTAGGGTACCAGCCACCACCACTGTTTCCGTCTCACGAAAGGGATATCTTGGTGACCGCAGCCCTCCAACAACCATCTGCTCTCAATAAGAAAACGCTGACCGGAGACGTACTCCAGCTCCCACTTACTCTCCTGGTCAGCAAGTGTGGTTTTCGTCCCGAAATATCCCCCTCAAGTCTGTCTTGCGCAAACTCACCACATTTCATCGGCCCATACACCATCGAGTCCATAACTAACCCTTCCACCGTTCGCCTTCGCCTTCCCTCGTCTCTCAAAGTCCATCCCACCTTTCACGTTTCCCAGATCAAGCCGGTCCGAAAGAGTACTTTGAGCCCCCCAGCCGGCGCCCCTCCACCCGCCCGTAACATTGATGGGCACCCGGCTTAAGACGTCCGGAGGATCGTGGCTGCCCGTCAACGAGGTCGAGGTTACCAATACCTTGTCAATTGGGAGGGTTACGGTCCTGAGGAGCGTAGCTGGGTGCCCCGCTCCTTCATCCTCGAACCCAGCCTTTTAGATGATTTTGAGGCCTCTTCCTCGTCTTCTGGACCGCCGGGTGGCGATCCTTGAGGGGGGGTACTGTCAGAGTGAGTTCCTTTCAGCACTTCTCTAGTTGTCCACAGGGGGTCAACCGTGCTCGTCCTCATCTGAAACGTTTGCCACCCCAGGTGCATCCTGTTGGCGTTGATGAGCTGGGCCAGTATAAGAGAAGTGCTGGACCAGCCTGGACGCCTGAGTGTTTGTTACTCCTGGTAATCTTTGTCTCAGCGCCTTCTCTAGTTCTCGGGTATTTTTGTAGTTCTCTTGTGCTCTAGTTTTGCATCCAGTTGGTTCTCTAGTCTTTATGAGTTTTATTTGTTACTTTGTGCTGCTTTTTCCCACGCCCCTAACAACCACTGTACTCACTTCAGGTCCCCGTCATCTGCAGTGCTTCATCCTCACAAGATCTCTCTGGGGTACACCTCATCCATCTGATCTCCTCTCTCCTCTTGCCTCGGCTCGATCTGCCCGCTCCAGTATCAATCCACCTGCCGTGCACGCTCCCCTGGACAACTTCTCCACTCTTCACCGCTGATAAGGAACTCAACTCTTACCTTCCCCCTGGCGTCAACATTCAATCAACCACAAGTAAGATCAGTCCAATATTTTCCTCTCACTACATCACAACAACTCACCTGTTCTGTCCTCCACCTCAGCGGTCTCCGGTCTCCCACGTCGTCATGCGCTCAGAGTCTCCTGCCGTTTCCCCGCTGTCCCACTGTCCCTGCTGGTCTGCCGAACATCACCGTCACCCGCTGTTTCCCTTTGCCGGATCCCACTCTTTTCCCCCTTCAATAAAATTCATTATAACTGTTCTCCTGAGAGTTCTCTGTTTATGTGGGTCAGAAACCTAAACATCTTGACAACTAAAGTAGTGCTCTCTTTTTTAATGGGCTTAGTTGCAGGAACTGTATTTATACATAATAAAGCAACATACAAATACACTTTCAAATGCAAAACCCAAATTAAGTTTTAGAAAACCAAAATGTTTTCATGGAATACATCTACTTTGAGATTGAAAATGTAATCTCTATAGCTGAACAATAATCATATGCATATATGTGTTCTTGGTCAAAACTGTTGGGACCTTTGATGCATGTGATGACCTTATCCTATTCTTTATCTCCATTCTGCAGACACAGGCTGGGTTTGTGCTCATTGTTGAGTACAGCAAAAGTGTTACATTCCATGTCACTGCTAGACATAAAGACGAGGAAAGTCCTTTGTAGCTTAATTCATTTCTGAACAGGAACTAATCTCCCCATACACCTCCTCCCCATCCTTGGCATTGCTCTGCACAACAATCAATGACAGCTATATATATATTTAAAAAAAAAGAAACAGAGCTTAACATTCTAAAACAATTCCTTAATAGTTAGACCAACCAATGTCAAGACCAAGTTTCCATTTTTTTGCTATTAGAAACCTTAAAGAAGGAGCGAAATTTTATTTGCTAAAAGAACTTCATGTAGTGGTGATTGCTTTGGCTCGGGTCACCAGCATGACACTACTTTTGTAGGAAAATGTTTTGAAGTCAAATTTTTATAAGTGGAATTTTGAAGGAAACATTATCAGTGAAAAAAATAAAAAATCACAAACACAATTACACAGGAAACAATTTCAGTGTAAAAACTGTCTCCCATTTCTGAAAAGACCTCTTTTGGTCCTTAACTGTTAAACTTAAATATTTTCAACAGTTACAGCTGCACATGTCATTTGATATCTTTTTGTAGTTTAAGCATATGAGGCCGAATTTTTCGCCATGTCCTAAACAATGCGGGTCTGCTTTAAATTTCATGTCTTAAGTGATTATGATCTTAAAAGTTGAAATTCTTCCCCACCATCTGACTTCTCTCAAGAAACCTGTCACCACCATATTCCTCTAGAGTATTGCTTTGGAACAAACATCTTAGGTTTGTTTGTTTTTTACCATAAATATTGGCAGAAACATTGAACATTTCTGCACAGAATAAGTGGAGGTTGGCTTCAGATTTTCCATTATGGGACAAATATTATGGGAGCTGTTGAGATTAGACTCAACATTTTTTAGCTTCATAGTGACTGTTGTTTTTTGTTGTCAAGTTGCTGTTGCTCACATTACAAAAGCCTTACAGAAAAACCTCAATTTTCTGTTGTTCATGTGACGGCATTCTGTCGAATGAGGTGAAAGGTTTTGCTCTTCTTCCCATGTTGACAGCATTTTTTTGTGGTTTGCAGGTGACTTCCGACTACACAGAATCATTTTTGGTTTATGGGTTTGAACATCAGCCTTTACAGCCAAACAATTTGAAGTAGAAACCTTTATTTGACTCCAGTGGTCACTGTATAATTCACATACTGCATCAATTTGATAACTTTAACTATGTAGTAGTTAAGGGTACTCACCGAGCTGTCAATGCCCAAGGTTAGCAACATGATGAAAAACACAATAGCCCAAAATGTTGAGCCAGGTAACGTCGCAATTGCCTCTGGATAGATGATAAACACCAAACCTGGCCCTGTGGGCAGAAAAAAAATTTGTCCTTCATGCATTCAAAAATATTCATACATCATCAACCAGTAAGATGATATATTTTATTTACATTTAAATAGGGATTTGTAGGTAACTGAAAATCCTGATGTTGCATGTGTTTTGCTTACCTTCTGTTGCTACATCTTGCACACTCACATTGTGCTTTTGGGCCATATAACCAAGCACAGAGAATATGGCGAATCCTGAGAAGAAACTAGTGACACAATTCACTGTGCTGGTCAAGAGAGCATCCCTAGGTTGAAAACATATAGTGAAATGTTATAAATATATATTTTTATTTTTAATGTTGTCTCATGTTTGAAATTCTACAGATTAAATATGGATAATTCAAGTGTTTCAAGAGTTTGTCTTCTGGCAAACATTCCAGAATCACTGGGAATCGTAAAACTCCTGGTTTGGTGGCTTAAAACATAATTAGAGAGAGCTTCAGTGACCACTGACAGAATGAATAAGGTCACAGTCACCTCTGCCACCTCCTGGGTTAAGGAGCAGACGCCTCTGAATGAGCAATTTCCTTCCATTTGACTTCCCTTTCGCTTTTCTTTTGTTCCCATTTTATGGGTTGTGAACAATCTAAATATGTTTTTGCTGAACACCAATGTCTTGTCTACTTATTCAGGTCATTAGACAAGTACAAAAAAGTGACTCAAGCAAATCTTCAGCAGACAAGAAAAAAAAAAAAAATTGACCTAAATATGTTTACGGTTTTACTTTATTTTAGGTAAATAAAGTAACTAAAGGAAAAAAAAAAGTTTGTACATGTCCATACAAAATTTTCTCTTTTATTATTATTGGTAAAACTAAGATTTTTTTTTTTTAAGCTGACCATCTTGGAATGAAAGTAATGCAATCTGTTGCTTTGTTATTAATTTTAAAAAAAGCATTTCAACAAAAAAAAATGCTAAATACATTTTGGATTTCTTCATGGGAAAAGAAGGATTTTCAAAGATCCTTCTGTCTTGGATTAATGCAGAACGACCAAACAAGAGTTTTCTGTTAACTTTTACCCTGTTCTGTGTTCTCTCTGTAATTGCGCAGTTTGTCCGTCACACTCTGTACCAGCTTGTCAAATGTGTTGGGCTACCTGGTTTCAAGCCAAAGCTCTGTTTATACTCAGCGTGAAAGAAAGGATAATAACTGCCTCGGGCAGTTCAACAAGCATCTGTCCGTCAGTATGGTTGATTAAGTGTAACACAGCATCCTTCAAGCCTTGCAGCTGTATAGCATCTTCTGAACTCCTAACAGCATTTATTAAGTAACCTCCAACAGTATCTTATAAAAATAAAATTACGTTCGCGTCAAGTCTCTCGCCTCTGATTGAACCTTATGAGCAGTCTTCCTTTCGAGTACCCTATTGTTAGCTTTGAATGTAACCGCATCCATGTAATCTCCTTATTTCATAAACCTTTTTAAACCAATAGGTAAACAAAAAAAAAATTACACTATGACTTGCAATAGTCCAATAGTAATCAGTAGTTAACAACTGACTGCAGCTAATTTGTACTCTTCTGGTTATTTCCTTTTCAACTAGTTTGTACGCTTTTAACCTTCAGGAAAAACTGCTTTGGCAACAATATCTCTCTTAAACAGTCCATCTTCAAACAATTACTGTGAGACAAGACAAGCTCAAAACCTTGCAACATCTGTTGTGATCTGAAGTACAGAAAAAACCCAAAAACAAAAAAAAATATGCAGCCTTGGGCTATTATTTGGCAAACTGTACTGGTCTATACTTCATCTGTTGTTAAACACAAAAACGTTGAGGTAAGCCGGATGGATTAGCATCACCTATGTCTTGTTATGCAGTTACAATATGGATAAAGCAAACCGGTCAGAAACAGAAGGATGCTGCTGTGGGCTTGTGTGGTGTAATCAGCAATTCACCAGGAGCCCTCTTACCTGTAGCAGTTGTTATTAAACTTGTTATAGCTGGAAAATGCGATGAGGACACCAAATCCAGCTCCCAGAGAGTAGAATATTTGTGTAGCAGCATCAATCCACACCTGAAGGATAGATAAGGCAGTTTTTGTTGTGTTTTTTCCTTCTAAAATTTAAAAAATACAAACATTGTTAAAATTCTCATTCTATTAAATGTATTTAAGATATTCCTATACTAGTTTGTTATTTTGTTATTTAGTTACTTCCTAAAGTTCAACCAGCTGTATTTTTCCTTTTTGTTTGCATATCAGCTATCTTTAAAGATAAAATCAGCAATGTTCTTTTAGTAAAACCTTAATTTTCTTAACCCCGTTAAATTGAGTATTAAGTGTTGAATCGCTTTATTGTCACATACACGTCATGCAAAGTACAAGTTGCAGCTTGGTGAAATAAAATAATCTATGTAATTTATAGTGTACCTAGTCTACCTGTAATATACAGATAAGAGAGTTAAGTAATACAAAATTATGCATTCAATAGTAAACTAAGCAAGATTAAAACTAAATTAAATAAATAATAATAAATAAACCTTTAGTTTTTTTTTCTCTTTTTTTCTTTATGATTTTCTATTAGTGTGGCAGGTCTCCTAAATAAATAAATAAACACTTTCTCTGACCTCTAAGTTTTTTAGTCGATTGAAATCGATGTTGAGGTATGCTTTGATGCCCTCCATGGATCCTGGTAGAGTTATGCCTCTGATGAGCAACACAAACAGGACAATATACGGCATGGTTGCCGTGATGTACACAACCTGAAAATATTCATAGAACAAATAGAATATAAGTCATTTTCCAAACAGACAACAACTCCTCCTTTTTCTCAGACTCTATTGCAAAGTATATTAACAGCTGGATGTACAACAGAAATCACTGTAAAACAGTATTATTCTCTCCTAAAAAAATAAATATAGGTTTGATCCACTTTGACAGTGTACTCTGTTGCTCATCTGTATGTCACAAGGACGTTTTATTAGCATCCTTCCTGATTCCAGTTAGACTTAGTAGTGTGGCCGGTCCCTAACACCCTTTCATCCATTTGAACAAGTATTGAGTCAAATGCAACACCTAAACGCTGATGCTGTGGTCAATGTTGAAGTTAAAACCCAATTAAGTAATCAAAGTAGTGTATACAACCATTGCCCAAAAAACAGAGATATGCCATCACGTACTTGAAGTTTCGGTATATATAAAATGGCTTTGAAGCACATTTTCCTGGTTATCCTGTTTGTAAGTAATTTGAATAGTTAACTGGAAGATTACAACAAAAAAGTATAGCTGAAATGGCATACCTTCCCTGAAGACTTGACACCTTTCCACAGGCTGAAATAGAGGATGAAGACAACCGCAACTAAGCACAGAGTTAAGTCCCATCGAGGCAAGCCTAGCTGATGGATACCGGCGCTTTCATGGAGATGCAACACACCCCGTCTGTATAGGAGAGACAGATTAAAATATGCATTGCTGTGACATGTGGAAAAATTCTTAGTTTTGATATGTCCTTGATTGGAATGATGATATTTTTTTTTTAAATCCTCTGGACATCCAATTTTTTGGGGGGATTCCTGCCAAAGGATTGCATTTGTAGCTTTTTACACGGGTCAGGTCCAAGCGAGTGCCACTTTTGCTGTAGACGGTTATTTAAGTTAATTAAAATGTATGATTACTAATAATATCCCTTTCAAAAAAGACCAGACAAAAGCTGTCATGCCCAATCTGGTCGTGCAAACAAAAACATTATATATATATATATATATATATATATATATATATATATATATATATATATATATATATATATATATATATATATATATATATATATATATATATATATAT
>JAVLVB010000173.1:3182102-3196750 GCA_032876305.1 Orestias chungarensis | reverse complement strand
GTGCATAAAGTAGCATTTAATTAAACTATTGGGGTTATGCATATACATGAATTAGACTTGCATGGTTTCTAAACCAGATATGTATATTCAAATACATAAGTGCAAGTTCCTGAAACTGAGTTGCAAGTTTCTGAAAAATGTATTGCAAGCATTTACAGCTGAACAGAATCTCAGTATGACTTCAGACCTACTAAACTGATTTAGTTCTTTTTTCTGTATATGTTGATCTGTTAAACAGATCCACCCGATTTAAAGGTCTGCCATGGACGTTTTAAAGAAAAAGCTCTTAAATACGTATCAGAGGTGAAGATGGGAGGAAAAAGGGAGGAAAGACAGCATTCCACCTTTGGCTAACATATCCAACTTGTTGGATGTTTCATTTGATCCTGTATTACAATGGATGATCTGCCTAATAGGATAAATTTCAATTAATCTTTTTTAGTGCTACTCAGTCTGCATGTAAAGTTGTATGTTAAATATATTGGTAATAAAATTTATGTTAAGCATGGTACTGTAAATCATGTTCCCTGATTTCTAAAGAAAATCAACTGCTAGTGTTTGAAGTTCCAAGCAAATGCACACGAAAAGACTTAACCTTTCAAGATTGTACAGCTAGGATCAAACGTTGTCTTTAGCCAAAGTTGTCATGTCAAGATGGTCATCCAAACACTTAACTACTGTACTTCATGATGCAAAAGACAAATGATGTTTTTTTTCTTTATCTCTAGCTAAGTATGGGTACATTCTGCTCTTATTAGAATGCCTGCTGCAAATCAACCATTCTGGAATAAAAGTGACTTTAAATTATATCTGATTTTCACTTTCCTTTGTGAATTACTTGTTCTTACATCTGATACTCTGCTCTAAAAGTATGATTCAACTCAATTTGGAAAAAGGAAAAAATTATTCCTAACACCTGGTACTACTCAAACTATAAATTATGCAACATTTGATATGGTTATTTGTTGACAGATGTGCAGCTAAGAATTATTTGGTTGTAAGCTTTAAGTTTATCTTTAATTTATAGTTTTTAATAAAGTGAATGTGAAATTATTGCTGTTGATTTCTGCAGTTGTTTTATTTCTGCTTTACAAAAAGAGGAGTTTATTAATTACCTCTGCCATTTTTTTAATACACAGAGCACACACTCCTTTATTTTGAACCAATTCCACAGCTATTAGGGACTAAATAGCCTGCAGCAAAAACTAATGTATGGAACCTTGCCACATACCAGCCGAGAAGCCGAATGATCATCAATTTTTGTCTAGTAGTAGGGTCAGTCAGAGTTTTATGTAAAAGCATCTGTTAAATTAAAGACTTTAAGATTCCAGACACTCAAACTGGTCCTTTCAAAGGGAGACAGACTCACAACATCTCAACTATTCAACTGTATTTGATCAAAAATTTACCTCTCTTTGTTTTACACCAAACCAAACTTCCCAGAGGTATTTCTCAAATTCCACAAGATTACCTCAGTGATGATACAACAGAGATTGCTCGTTCTGGGATTACTCTCAAACAAAAAGTCTCAATCTTCAAACCTAGAGAGCACTTGCTGTGCAATTTTTAGATGTGTTTCGGTCTCAAATTTTATGAAATAATATAAACATTAATTCATTGGCAGGGCTCAGAAGAACTAGTGTGGAGGTTTGACAGTTATTTGATGTAGGCACACATTTCAAAATTGCAAACACATTTCCTTTAAAGGCTGGAATTTGAGACTGCTGGTTCAGTAGTTGTCATAGAACATTGGTGATCCTAAAATCTAGGTTGTTGTGGATATTGTCTAAAATTATAATTTTATTAATCCTTGTGGCCAGTCACTTAAAGAAACGACACACACAAGAATAAATATACCTAATTAGGGTATAGGGAATAAAGCAGTATTTGCAGCAGTAACATACTCCTAAACCCTTTAACATATCAGAACATACCCTGTATTTTAAAACATTTTGTTTTACCTACAGTTATAAAGTCTGACAGAAAATGCCTGTTAGGGATTGCGATGATTAAAAGTAGTAATAATAATCTCCTTACCTACTGGAATGTATCTGTTCTAGGAAACTAAATTGAGATAAACATCAACTAAATTAAGCAGTAATCTATGTCAAACAAAAATCACAGACATTTAAAGTTCTTCATCCACTTCAACAAGAAACATTTGATTGCTTTCTGCTATTTCTATATCTGCAGATACCAAGTGGAATTGCATTTGGACAAGATCATCACGTTGTCCACACACAACCTATGCAACATATATCCTTGGGGGTTGAAATATCTGTGAAAACCTTTAACTGTTTTCACAGTGATACATTTCAACCATTATTGTCCTTGGCATACAACAGCGTGAATACATCAGTTTGTTTGGTAAAAACATTTTTGACTATGCTATGATGAGGAGGTCCAGAGGACCCAGGACACGCTGGAGGGGCTACGTATCTTGACTGGCTTGGGAACACCTCAGGATTCCCCCTGATGAGCTGGCCCAAGTGGCTGGGGAGAGGGAAGTCTGGGTCTCCCTGCTCAGGCTGCCCGTCCCCCCTGCAACCCGACCCCAGATAAGCGGAGGACAATGGATGGATGGATGGATGGATGGATGGATGGATGGATGGATGGATGAATGGATGGATATGATCTGTGGGCCTCATGTTAGAGTTTTGTTGAAATGCCCCTTTGGCCCTCTCCCCCAAACGATGTTTCTTGTAAACACAGACTATAGCATCAGCCCAGTTCCCTTTAGGCATGTTACCTTAAAGACATCCAGTCTTATCATCATTCAGAAAGCTGATTGTCCTGCCATCCTAACAACCACTGTTACCATTAGTTGGTTTTGGTGTATTTGAGGCAGGCACTCAGTTACATGTCTGCTTTTAAATACCCAAGCTAAACATTGTGAGACAGCTAGGGCATTTTGTTTCACGTATATTTCACTCATTGCTAATTATTTTGCCATCAGTGTTTAAAAAAAAAAAAGATTTTTAAAACGAAAGTGTCTCTTGTATTAGACGTTTGGAGTTTTAATAGTATTGATTTATAGAATGCTTTTGCCACATCTTCTTAGCAGATGTAGGTGCTGGTTACATCTAAAGAGAATGGCTAAATAAATAAGTCTTCACTGTCATTACTTTCAAGACAATTTTACATTTAAGAAACAATATGCATTTTTTTGCAATTAAAACTCAAGTAATTTCACTTGTGGCTTTCTTTTAAATACCACTCAATTCAATTAAAAGGAACAACACTTTAAAAAGAGGTTTAAAAAGACCCTTTTCATCTCTAACTTACTCTAACTAACTTGAAAGATCCTAAAGAGTAAACTTTTGTGAATTTTTATTAAGGAACACTTTTGATATGATATATTTAAACTGTCTTTTCAATAGGCTTACCGATGGTGTGGTATTTTTTCAGATGGTGTGGTATTTTTTCAGAAATGGTAAATGACCTGCACTTGTACACCATTTTATCAAATCCAAGGTAGCCCATCATGTGACCTATGGGATCTTGGCACCTTTGTCAAAAAACAGAAACACATATGCCAGCTACGTGCACAGTGTACTCTACCACCCATCTGTCACGACCAGGACGATATGAAGAAAATGTATCTATCTTGGTGAAGCACCAATTCTGCTTTGACGTCTTGTGAACATCAGCAGCAGCAGGGCTGCAGTATGTCCTGCTGTGTGCCGTCTATGAACAGATAAATACTACCCACTAGGCAGCAGCATGAGCTCACATGAAAAAAACAAAGAAAGAAGAAAGGGTGTTGTATTTCATGCATTGCACCAGTCATTAAAGTATGCCTATTGGCCCTGTGAAAAACAATGAAAACCCCAATATTTTCATCGATCGATAAATTAAAGGAAAAAGAAAAAGAATGTTTGGTAGATATATAGTAAATAGCTGCAAGTGCTAAGAAAATTATTAACTTTGACAATACAAATTAACTCAATACTAGCCAAAACCATTTATTATTGGCTGAATGCTTTATGCTAACAGGACCAAAAGAAATAGGGCTGCTATTTAACAATTTGATTGGGTCTACTTAGTTTGAAAAGATTGGTGATCTCCTGGATTTGTGGCCCTGGTCAGGACACTCACCATAGCCCGTCGGCCCAGTGGAAACATGCTCGGCATACGGCAAGTACAATCCTGATCATGACATTCAGATTTGCCACCTTAGCTATTTATGATATTTGGAAACAATGTTTCACTGAGTCAATGAACGTACATTTTATTCATGTTATGGACATGCAAATTATCATTAATTCAAATAACTGGCCAGACACCTTTGAACATGATTATTTCTAGGAGTGTCTCGAAATAACTTTTTTAACTTCCGATACAACACTGATATTTTAGTCTTCATTATTGCTCGATACCGATAATAACCTGATACGATACCGGCATTAATAATACAGACTTGTATTACTTTTTGAAATGTGAGAAAGTGAGTTTTCAGAAGTTTACTAACTTTAACGTATTTGTTTAACTTTACTGAAATTCTATTGCATTAATAGGTCTATGTTTATTTCTGTATCCTGATTTATGGTAATTGTGAGCCCTCTGTGCAGTGATTGTTTGACTTATTGGAAAATTTAACTGACTAACTGGTTGTCTTAAACTTCCTTAGACTTGTGCATGGCAAATTTTGCACTCTGTTATAACACCTTGGACTTTAAGGTAAAGTACTGCCACTCTACTGACATCGCTCCTACTCATTGCTACTATTAGCAAATGCTGTTGTAGTGATCAGGGCTCTGCATGCCAGAGACAAGCTGCTAAAATGAAATGGTCACACGGATTAAATGCTGGAGCAGATTTCTTGTGTAAGAGGAGAGTTTAGATGCAGGCAAATATAATCCAAAATTAGTTTTTGTTTTTCTGATATCAGACCAATATCCATCATTAATATCAGATCAGGAGACCCCTGATAATTTCACTCTGTATCTTAGCAGCTTCTAGAATGCTCCTTTCCTTGACCGAGATCTTTAATGTGGTTGAAAGAATCTGCTTATACCACCTCTTCAGTACGAAGCTCAGAGCTCTGCCACCACAAATCTAACACTCCATGTTTCAGTCCTAGTCACTTCTTTGGCTTCTCTTGTCCCACTCTGTTTGCCTTGAACTATTACAACTGTCGATTTTTCTTCTATAGACAGTTTAGCCTGTTCCTGTACAACACTGGGGGGTCCAATATTTTTTGATAAGAATACAAGGTGTAAAATGCACAACTGTTGATCTAAGATCATTATTGTGCATATGGTTTCTGAGCCATGTGCCATTTCCAAAGAGGAATAGTATACCTTACTTAAGTTGATTTCCCTGACTACATATTTCATAACCTTATCTTTGCAGGTATTTGCATAAAGGGTTAATTTCGAATTTTAGATGGAAGAATATCGACATTTACACTTCTACTGATATGAATTAAACTGAATTGACTTGGAGTTTGGTTGAATATCGCCTAACAGGGAAACCTAGCAGAAGAACAACTGTGGTTCTGACTGAATGGTTTTCATTTTCAAGTTTCAAAAATAGTTTTATTTTATTGACTAAAATAAAAAGTTTAAATATATAAGATGAAAACAAACTTTTTTTTTTAAGGATTGGTGGATTTTTATTGTCATACCACTTCACATTTACATGTTTGTGGTACAAAATCTGAACTTAGATCCTGGTGTAAGAAGCCAGATAAATGAATAAATTAGCAAAGCGCTTGGAGGTCCCACAAACACTAACATTTTAATTGTTCAGGGAAACCTCTGGGAATGGATTTGTGGGTATTGTTTTCACAATTTAACAGGTCTGTGAAGACAAATCTGACGTGCCTTTGAAGGGCTGTTTCAACTTTTAAATACACTGCGTAATCAAAATGTGTATGTATGTGATGTGTACATGGAATTACTACTAAGAAATATTTTTGCTTTATGTGTCAGACATATGTCAGTGTTGGGTACAGAGTAATCTAAGGGGTGTACATTTGGCAATATGGAAGGTTTGTACATTCCTTCACCATCCAACTGTAATAAGACTATTTAAAAGATAGTAAAAGACATTCAAGGTTTCAAAGGATAGTTTCTTCATCTGGATATTATTAGCTTGCTTTAGTGTTTTTTGTCTTGGGAAACATGTCAGCTTAACTACAAACTCGGTAGGTGTCTTTTGTATATGTATTCAGCAACCCAGCTGGAAAGCTTAAACTCCCTTTAGGAACAAAAGCGTGCAGATCAGGCGTGAAGTCAGTATAAAGGAATGTTTCATTTGAAAGTTTGTTTTACTATTCAGGTTTTCTGCAAATGCCTGCTATCCTAAAAAACTAAGCTCATGAATGTTGGTGGATGCAGAGGAGTGTGAGATGTGAAGCAACTGAATTGTTGACTCAGTTGTCCTCCCTCATGCTGTGCCTTGGCTTTGCTCCTGTTCTCACAGCAGTAAGCAGGAGGATTTATTATCCCCTACAGTGGCAAACCCCAAGGAATATCTGTCTCAAAGAGCCTTATTGTTTTCAGTCCGCACACGTTCCTGTCCTTAATTTTAAATTAAACGTGAACACAAAACGAAAAGGTATAATCTCAGTTCAGGTTTTATGGAACTTATCAAGTTTCTGCCTGTAATCCAATTTTTCATTTTTAATTTTTTTTAACGATCTGTCATATTTCACAACACTTTAAGCACTGTAAGTGCGGAATACGCGTGGTTCATAAAAGTGTTTACATACCTTTGACATATCAGGTTTGGAGTTTTGTGGAAAATGGAACATAGCCCAGGGAAACAGTTTAAACAAACATTGAAAGCCAGGATGTCTTGCTCAGTGGAAAGGGATCAGACCTTTATTAATCCGAGTTATTGGCCCTAATGGTGCTCTATGTATTCAGTACTTCAAACCTTGCAGCCATCGCATTGTCCAAGTCGAAGTAATCTCAGACTTCCTTTGAGCTGCACAGTCTTCACAAAGACTGAGGAAGAGCTGGCTGTCTTTGAAGTATAAACAGATGGAACTCCTTTCAAGCACTTCAAAGACTCCATTTGAACTTTTTATATATACACCTTATTGTAACACAAACACAGCTAGACGGTTTCAGGTTGTAAACTCCAAATTTAGTGATTGGTTGTACGAGTAAAGGTGACATGGAGCTATTTTTATGTGGGTTCGCATAGCATGTTTGTATGTTGCTGACAGCACCCCACGGTTAATAAAAATTGTTCAGTAGAATCTTGTGGCACCGGATAAAACTATAACTCAGCTAGATGTTCGTGAAAAGCATTTTGTGCAAGGAATTATGCATTGTTATTTTAAGATTTCCCAGATGACTGCTTAAATTAATATTATGGCGACAATGTACAAATGTTTAAACACATGTGCATGATAAGGTGATAAGTTATGCCTGTTTCATATGGCAAGGCTTTTGTCGATTTTTTGATGTACTTATCTTCCCTGTTCCCGCAAGGACATTTGGACGGCTCCAATCTCAAAATGGTGATCTCAACAAGTTGGTTTTTGTGGGCCAGATATGGATTTGTGTGCGGTTCTCCCCCTAAAGACAAACGAACATTCAGTCTGTTGAATGTGATGAGTAGTCAGTGACAACGTGAGGTGACGGAAACACAAAAGGAAACGACGGAAAAGTGTAAGGATAAAACCACTCACTCACCAGCAAATCTGGTGCACAGCGGAGATTAATTTACTTTACAAAAAAATAAAATGGTCAACAAACCTTTGCTGTAGCTTCTTCAAAGTCCGTCATGCTTGTTTATGCTAAACGCATGTTAGATGTGAAGAGGTTTTTTGATATTTCCCATCTGGCATCTGAATTTCCTTGAGCGAATCTGCTCATGTGTGGTAAATGCTATACAACACACAATGTAGGGCCAAACCTGCTATGTATATGATATTCCATTGTCATGTGTGGAGTCTCTCAGATTTTGTAAATTGGGTGATAATTCTTGTTTTAAAAATGTAAACAATTTTAAAACCATGTGCTAGATCACATGGATTAATGAAAACAAAATGTCCTTAACACTCCAAAACACTTAAAAACATTAATTTTCTATGTTGGAAGTTTTAGGATGGACTTGTTTCGTGGTTTCGTTGTTAGCTCTGATGCCTCGAAGGTAGGAGGCTGTGACCTCCTACCTTCCAGGAAATTGCATGTTCACTCAGTGCATTTTCTTGTAGTACTGTGGGTGAATCTAAAATATACATATTAGATCAGATCACCATATTACATTGCCCTTGCAAGAAGATGTGTGTTTGTAGGGTTATTCCTCCTAATTGGTTGATCTTTTCAGGTTGTTTCCTATCTTAGCCTATTGACAGCTAGAATTAAGCACTAGTCCATCCTGATGCCAACTGTTATACCGCCAGGTACTAAAAAGTATTAATGGTGACTTACTTTGCCCGATATAAATGTGCACAAATAAACATGTTCTACTATTTCTCTGTAAAACTTTCTGCTGCTGTAATTAAAGATACAATTATTTCAGTCTTTCTACACATGACCAGGCATCCCAATAGATGCCTAGGGTATTTACAATCTCTTGCCGATGGTCTCCTGGTTTATTTGTCTAATACTATATTATGTCTCATGTTTATATGTTTTGATCATGTATTTTGGCAAGGTCACTGTTGAAAAAGGGGTTTTAGTCTTGAGTATTTACTTTCCAGTTAAAATCCAGGATATATACAGAATTGGTCTCCACAGCAAGTTACTCTGTAACAAGACAAATATAGTCAAGAGATTTCACTTACTCATAGTACTCTGCTGCTGGGGTGATCTTGTACTTGGCATAAGTAGCATTGCCGAGAACAGAGCCATTGATGTGGTCAGGGTCGGTGCAGTTCTCGCTGTTCCAGCTGTTGCCACATTTCAGCCATGGAAGCTCATATGTCATGGAGGAGAACAGGTAGTGGAGTGACCAGGCGATAATGACGTTGTAGTAAAACCCAACATACAAGGCTATGATAATCACAGTGTAGCCCACACCTGAGAAAAACAGAAATAATTATAAAAAAGAAAGAAATATAATGTCACATATTTCTATATTTATGTGTCTTACTTGTTTAGCAGCTACAGTAGAAAATACAGATATGTATAAGAATTCCTTTGGAAATTTTTTAATAATATGCTTATTAATCCCAATATATACACATTCTTTAGTGACAGACATTTATTGTCTGGTTAAAGTAAAGGGTTATGTTGGCTTTTTCTCATGACATATTTTCATTTTTTATTAGGGTTTTGGCAGCAGGTGCATGTAAAACCTCTGTTAGGGTTAGATGTTATCTAGTTAACATCTGAAAAAGGGAAATAGTGCAATCTACAGCCAATAATTGTGACTATGCATCATTTTGTGTTATTTCAGTGCAGAGCATGAAACACGTGTTGTTTTATTAGATCACCAATGGAATGTGATGTCCTTACATGAAACAGAGAAGCCTCATAAACCCTTCACCTTCTCTTTCTGCGCAGGAAAACTACCCACCCGCCTTGGTGTTGAAGCCAACAAAAGCACCAACCTGAGCAGTTTCAAAACATACCCATATAACAGCACGTGCAAATCTTGTTTTAGATCCTCTTAAGTTAAAAAGCATAATATTTGTATTAAATCTGATTTTTGGAAATTGGTTAAGATAAAAGATAATATCTGTTTTTCTACAATTTCCCAGTAGTTTCTGATACTGGTACACAAGTCCATTTCCATTCCCTCACTTAAGTGAAATAAAATGTTACGAGGAGATCAGAATGTTACAAGGGCAATGAGACAGAATGTATGACCCTCTGGGTCAGGTTTTAGTTTCAAGGGACCCTTCTCTACCTGTGACGAGGGTAAAGAAAAAGAACAAAAAGACGCAATTAAAGGGCAAGGACTCATGAGAGGCCAACAACAAGGAACATCCTGAGGACAATAAGCACATAAGTTTAAAAGGTTACAATGAGACCGAATTCGATAGGTATATGGGTTTGTATGTGTGTTAATCTGAATGTGAGTCGTGTAAGACTGTGTGTGTGTGTTTGTTTAGAAAAAATATTAAAAATTACCTTTAAAGATAGGGCAAATTTTCCAAACCGTAGCAGCTCCCTCCCTGTTGTACTGGCCCAAGGCGAGCTCCATGTAGAACAGTGGCATCCCAGCGATGACCAGGAAAAGAGTATATGGGATTAAAAAGGCACCTGAAAAGACACAAATCATCATCATGAAGTGTTGAATCTTTACATTTTCCTTTCTTTTTTTTCTTTTTTTGTATGTTTGATTGCTGGTGTAAAAGGGGTCCGCGCTACATCTAATAAAAGGGAAAGGGAATGGCTACGGGGTTTGACATTCTTGGAAAAATAATGGCAAGGATCAAAGCTATTTTCATGCTGTGCTTCAGAGACACATCCATCCTGACATAGGAAACAAACTCTGATAATTGAATTGCTCCTGAGACTGTCCATCACAGGCGACACATTATCTCCATTAATGAATAAATATTTGACAGAGGGCAGAATGATTGACAGCTGGCTGCTGGGGTGAACAACAGACTGTGGAGAATGTTGGATTTTCTATTCTTTTTTTTTTTTTTTACATTTGAACAGGATATAAAAACAAACAAAGGACAGGGCACAGCTTCCAGCAAGCCCTCTATTGTCAGTGCAGTGGGAGGTTAAGAAAAGCAAAACTATTTTAAACAATCCTTTGTTGATATAGCTACACAAACTTATCCTTTTCACTCTCGTCACACAGCAGTTTGAGCATTCAGTTGTTTTGCAGTCAGTTGTCATGACCGCTTACAGACACCATATTACGGGTTTAAATGTCAAATCATTGATACAACTCCAAACATCTCTGATTGGAGCATTTCGTCTTTTACAAAAAGCAAAAAAAATAAGTCAACTTCATAAATCCACAGCTGATTACTAATTATTTTATTCTGATCCATCAAGAAGTCTGCCAAATCATATAAGACATATACAACAACCTGCAACACAACTGTTGACGTTTTGCTTGCTGAACTCTGTAGCTTTTAACAATTCCAACAGGGTCAAATACTCCATACAAATTATACTTTTCACTTGAGCAAGTTGCAAACGAAATTTAAAATGTGTAATTTCCTCGATTATGAAAACAAAAGCAAAGTTTCTGTTTTCACTCCTTGGGACTATTAATGGATATTAAAGGCTTCAAAATTAGGACTTAAAAAAGATTTACTCTGTTATTTAAATAGGTTAAAAAAAGATGTTTGAAGAGTAATAATAACATTACAATAGTTATAGTAGTCGTAGTATTAATAGAAAGTAGTACAATTGAAATAAATTCTTGTTTGGCAGTTTAAGTAGACATTATTGAAATTTTACTGTATTGAATCTACAACTTGCTGTTTATGTCTATGTCTTCATTTACATTTGTTTGTCTAATTTACGCACAGTCGTGACGAAACACACTGCTCACTCACCTCCTCCGTTTTTGTAGCACAAGTATGGAAACCTCCAAACGTTGGCCAAGTCCACAGCGAAGCCAATAACTGACAAGAGAAAGTCTATTTTCTTGCCCCAAGTCTCTCGTTCGCACTCCGGAGCCGCTCCGGGCAACCCAGCGCCGTTCCCAGGGGTGGAGATAATAGAGGAGCTGGTGTACTGGACACCATTCTGGTCCTTGACCAGTATCAGTTCTACCTCTTTTCTCTCCACGTCGCACTGTTTCAGAGGTGCCACCGATGAGAGTTTGTGCTCTGGCATGATCTGGATGTTCATCTTCTCCGCGGTGAATGCGAAGCCCACGCCGGCGAGATGCGCTCACGGCCCCCCGCGGGTCCTGCTGGAGCTGGCTCGCAGAGGTAATGCGCACGGCAAAAAGAGTAACAAGGCAGTGATCCCCACCTTAACTGCAGGTGACACCTCCGTGCACATCGGCTAAAGAAGACGAGAAGAGGGAAGAAAAGAAAGAGTTTGGAGAGGTTAGGTGTTGTGCGTAAAGTTTACGCGTCTGGGTTTAGAGAGTCAACAGACCTGATTGTCCCACGTGCTTCAGCTACAAGTAAAGCATTAAGATGAAAAATTATTTCTAATTCACAACCATTAAACGTGTCAAGGGTATTTTACGCGCTGAGTACATTACGCATGGAAGACATCATTAATCGAAATTCAAGAGAAAATAATTGTTAGATATGAGTGAAGGTACTAAAGCAGTGCAAACAGAGCTCTTCGGTTTCTGTTTCCTACTTGATAAATCTAAGGACAGCTCTCCATGACTTGATGCTGCTGCGTCCCGGATGCGTCTGAGGGAAGACTGCCCATTCTGAAGGAACTTTGAGACTCGCCTTCTAAGCTCAGACGATTAAAAAAAATACGAGGTTTGAAATCAGTTTCCTCTCTCTCTTCCACGTGATATTTTGTAATTGAACAATTCCGTTCCTTCTGGTGAATGTCAGTTTCGCCAATGTCCAGCATATGACTGCGCAGTGCTTCATGCAGGCGTTTCAAACACTTTCCGAAAATAGTGACTGGAAACTCATTTAAAAGTCTTTTATTTCAGGCTTACATTAGAGCAAAAGTAAAATAACATATTTTTGTTAATCTAAGATTCAAAGTTTTGCTTTATCCAAGCAACACACCTGTATCTCCCCGTATATGATCCCATAATAAGTTAAATTTAACATACAAAAAAAGTTTTTTAATCTTTTAAGTTCGACCTTTCTGTTTATTCTCTTTTATAAACAGATTGAATTAGTCTTTTCTAAGAAGCAGTAAAAGCTTTGTGTTCCACATGTAATTCAATCCCACAGCAGCTTTGGCCAGGGGCAATGATTTCTATTAGATATGGTTGATCAGTTCATCCCATTAAAGTCAATGAATGTCCTTTTTGCTTTCCAGTGCTTGTTTTATAAAGCCCTAATAGGGCTGGGGTTTTTGGACAACCCCAGCATGGGAAAAATAAAGCAATATGTAACAAGACTGAAAATGTTGCATTTACTGGTACTTTCTTTTCATTTTGCCAATTTTTTCTATTTATATATTAAATATGACAGCTTCCCAATGCATTCTGAAACCTGCGCTAATGTGTTTTGATCGAAAAGTTGCTTCTTCACCTTTAAATAATAGTAAAATTTTGACAAACATTATACAGTCTATGTCCATATTGCAAATGACACAAAGAACTGACCCTTGCAAATAGGTCCTAGACTCGTGACTCTCTGCCTTTCTCTTGCAATACCCAAAGGCGGATCCCGCACAAAAGACAACCATGGTATTATATACCTTTTACCTTGATGATTTTTTATCCTTTGATCTACTTATGAGTAGTTCTTTGGAATAGGTTTTTGTTTCTCTGTTAAAGTCTGAGCTTTGACATGCTGACCTTCAAATGAGAACTTAATGAAAGATTACACAACCCCATGATGGCCCTCTAAGGATTTCACCTGAGTCTTTGCATGGAGTCACTTTTAAAGATACCGCTTCCCTTTGCCATTGTGCAAGCACATTTAAGTGTTGTAGTGTTTTTTGCTGAATTCCTCATTCACATACAAAGTACTTAAATTTAGGGGGAATATGGATAACAGTGCCTGATTAACTATGGAAAAGTCTTCTGAGAGAACGATAATGAGCGACACAAGGATCCATCTCCCCAGGTTCTAAGCTTTATCTTCTGTGACAATTGTAGGAGATTTGTGTCGACCTGAGGTAGTGCAATAAAGTATAAAAATGAAGAAGGTCTGAAAGGTAGGAGGGGTCTGGTTACAGGGGTTTGCAATTGAATGGGATGAGCGATGGAATACCAGTGAAGTGAAGGTTATTAACAGAAAGGTTCAAATGATCCATGGTGGCGGAGAGGGTGAGATGATGTGTAGCTGCTAGACATGCTAAAGTTTAGTATTTAGAATGTGAATCTTTAAGATAAATTGCAGTTGTGAGGGGAAAATTGCGGCCAAAAATTTCCAATGGAAGCAGAGGAACATTTAGGACCAGAGGCAAGTCATGTCAGATGGAAAACAACAGGTTTGGAGATTCTGCTGATGTGGTTCCTTATCAGAATCAGCTTTATTTGCCAAGTATGTTTACACACACAAGGAATTTGTTTCCGGCTGTTGTTAGCTCTCTACAATTTACAACAATACAATATACAGCAAGACTATGTAGACAAAATACAAGGTTACATGTTCAGCAGAGTTTGCATATGTACAGAAAATATAACAATAGTGTAAGATAAATTGTTAAGGTGCAGTTACAGTATTATACAGCATGTATAAAGTGCAGTGTGGCATGTAAACAACAGTAAACAGCAGTTTATTTTTTGTTATTAATAAGTTTGATGGCATTTGGAAAGAAACTGTTACAGTGTCTGTTTGATTTTGTGTTCAGGGCTCTGTAGCGCCTGCAAGAGGGTAGAAGGTTAAAGAGTTTGTGACCAGGGTGTGAGGAGTCTGTGATAATATTTTCTGCCCGGTTTCTGGTCCTTGATTTGTATAAGTCCCGGAGGGTGGGCAAAGGAGCACCGATGATTTTTGCTGCTCTATCCACCACTCTTTGCAATCTGCATCTGTCCTGTTTTGTGGCTGAACCAAACCACACTGTGATGGATGTGCACAGGACAGATTCAATGACTGCAGTGTAGAACTGTTTCAGCAGCTCCTGTGGCAGACCGTGTTTCCTCAGTTGACGCAGAAAGTACAT
>JAVLVB010000173.1:3140160-3173456 GCA_032876305.1 Orestias chungarensis | reverse complement strand
TAGACACAAAGCATACCCCGCTGGAATACGCTGCTGTGAAGACGCACTGTTGGCTTTTTGCTCACAAATTGCCCTGTTTCCAATGCTTGATTTGCTTTAGTCAACTTAAAGCTGCACAGACGCAATGCTGTCTCAGCAACAACTGTCTTCAGTGGAAATGCAAATAGGTACACATGCGAAGCAAACTTCTGGCTAATTAAACGGCAGCCTTACAAGGTTTTTGTCCCTGAGCGCGGCGGAAAAGTGTAAGGCGCAGCATCTATGCGTATTGCAAACATAGCTTTAGTACAGACTATAACTGCAGCTTACAGAACACTAATTATACAACAACACAGAAGATCAGAGGCGCTTTGCTTATGACTGAAGGTACCTTGGTTTGGCAGTCTTACCCCCTTACAGTACGTACATACCAACACAGGGACAAAGATTACGTTTCAGGGGACCGTGTTCATCTCAGTGCAACAAAAGGACACTGAAAAAAATATGATTCAAGTACATGACTTTGTGAGATTGAATAAACCTTGCTGGGTTAAGTTGGTTTTCAACAAAAATGTTAATTATATTGTTAAACCATCTTTTGAAAAATTGTTTTTTTATGTGAGGATTCATTTAAAATCATAAGGCCCTACTTTTAACATCCTGAAGCCAAAGTAAAGTAGCCAATGCGTAAGTTTTAAATTAAATGGCTACATGTTGCCGTGTTACAGCCTTTTATTTACTTTTTTTTTTATTTGCCTTTTTTCTACCAGTGCAACTGACAAAAGTTTACAGTCATCAGTAGTCTCAGTCATCTTTTTTGTCAGAGGTGCTGCCCTCTGAACTGCTCTCCCCAGCTAATTCCAGATCGCCTGGCATTGCCTCTTGGATTGCGTGGTATCTCTGCAGCTCTAAGTAGGTCGTGAAGAGTTTGGCATACACCGGGTGGCTTGAGGCAAACGTCTGAAATTCACCTAAAAGCAAAGCAAAAAGAACAATTAATATTATTCAATGGAACAACAGGCATGCATGAAAAGTAAAAGTAATGATAAATGTGTTTAAGTATTAGGTGCACACATTCCAAAACTATTGTGAAAACCACTTTAGGAGCGTCTGATAGCTGGAATGTAGTTTGACTTGACAGAACTAGCAAATTCCACTCACTGAAAGTAATGAAACCAGAAGAATCTCCATCAATCTCCCTGAAGAGATTGTCCATGTTCGGTTCCGACACTCCCAGAGCAGAACACAGCAGACCGTTGAACTCGTCGATGGTGATTTTCCCATCCTCATCCGTGTCAAACAGCTGCAGCAGAGAAGGTAAAGACAAATTGGATTAACGTTTATTTTATATGGAGAAAAGGATTTTAAAATATTAAAGAGGGCGTTTAAAGAAAAAATACACTGGTTTACGTTCTCGTGAATAAATTGTGGGGGAGGTTAGGAGCTTTCAGTTACAGTAAATAAATCCTAAAAAAAAATGTTTGTTCAAATTTAGATCTGGTTTCATGTCTGGAAAAAGGCTCCGGGAGACACTCCTTGTTAACTTTGATGCTTTCCATGCGTCTCCGTCTCTGTTTTCCTGCTGCATCTGACTGCTGAGAGCAGACAGTAAAAGCAGAGCTGGTAGCACAATCTTACGCCTAAAATTATTTCCATCATAATAACATGTAATGAAAACACAACGGCAGTATGAAAGCAATTTACCTAACAGAACACTTGTATACAATACAGGTTCAAAAAATAACAGTTTTTTAGGACTTAACCTATGCAGTTATGAAAAAAAACAGATGTTAGCATCATAGTGACTATTTTTCCCATCATACCTGGAAAGCCATTCGTAGAACATCTTCTGTGTTTGATGGTCGGCATAGGATGTAGACTCCAATAACATACTCCCTAAAATCAATGGTGCCATCGCCGTTCTGCAAAGTGGGAGAGGCTGTCTGTAATTCATGTTGTTTTTCCTTCATCTGGGCCCAGTATTAATATTTCTGACTGTGGCGTAAGAAAGGCTCACGAGGAAGTTCTAAATAAAAGTTCTGAATTAAAAAGTAGAGTGAAAACATTGAATATTTAATTAAACACATTTTATGGGCCATTGAGCACTTATTCTTAGCTCCCTCTGCTGGATACCTGTGTGAACTGTCAACAATGCACAAGCAAGCACAACTCAGTTTAGTAATAAAAATTGCACATGTAATTTCTATCCTAAAACGCCTATTTCAAATGATGTTCAAAGGCCGTATTTGTCTTTTTTATTATCACTTTTACCAATATTATGACAAGATTTTATGATCAGATCTTAAAATAACGCCCACACAAAACACAAGTGAAATCTTATTATTCTTTTCCTTTATGCTTTGATTTTTATTATTGCATTTAATTCTAATACACCAGCAAATACGCAAACTAACTCTGGGACAGTCTGAGTGTAAACGAGTAACAACCTTGTGTAAAAACGCTAAAGTTTTAGGGCATTAAGACAAAATATTTAAAACAAAAAATGGACATGATGATCTAGCTTATTTAAATGTAAACAAAAAAAGTAAATATGGCACCCACTCGGGCTAAAATGTGTCTTTCACGGTTATGAGTTTGTCAAGTTGTCTAAACTTTCATTTATTCTTCTTTTATGTTGATTTATAAACACCCTGGATGGGTTGAAGTATTGTTCCATCACAAGATGTTTTTGTACGGACTTGGAGATAACTTTTGGGGGATGTAGTATATCTGTAATCAGTGTAGAATATTTTTGTACTATTCAGTGGTCAAAGCTGCATTGCGGCATAAAAAAATTCTGGAAACAACATGAGTCCTCACCCTGTCGAACAAGGCAAAGAGCTCCTCAAGAACTGGATTTACGGGAAGCTTTAGGACCCTGGCAAACTCCTCGATAGTTATGCGTCCTCCCTTGCAGGAGGAGGCCATGGCTGCAAAGCCCTCAAGTTCCTCTTTCACAGTGTCCCACTTTAAACTACATAAACACAGCAAAAAAGGACAAAGTAACAAACACAAAAATAAGGTCTAAAGGATTACAGTCGGTTTTCCTACTTGAGTTTACGACTGATCTTGGTGAACTCCACCAGGCCGGCCTCCATAGGAAGTGTTAGCTCCCCAGCCGAGATCATCAGGCGGCAGTCTTCGTATGTGTGGTCCGTCACTGGAACGCCCAAAACCCTAAAGGTAAAAGTCTCAGCCATCAGTTCAGTTTTCTATTCAGTCTTGTTACTCTATACTCTATACAGAGAAAACAATGAAATAGGTGTTTAGAAGCTCGGGAAGTGTTTTGTACAGCAGCTTTTAACAACGGAAAAGTGAGTTACATGAGACTGAGCAGAAATCTAGGCAATAAGATCTCACATAGCCATGGAGTCTCTCACTCTGCTGGCAAACAGAGCGGGGCTATCTTTCTCATCGTCTGTAGGGACGTGAGGTGGCAGGAACTGGAAACGAAACGAAGAAGAAAAAAAACAAGAGGACAGGGTTACAAGGAAGGTCAAGAAGAAAGCAAACTTCTAAACCTGACAAGCCGTTACCTCGACCTCCACTGTGGTGTAGAGCTGGCACAATGTTAGCAGCAGCAGCGTGCTCCTACGCAAAATACAAGGAGGAAAGTCTATGGCGTATAAGCTCATTCAAACTAGTAAAAAAAATTTCCAGAGTATAAATTGTATCAAACAACAATAAATTATACTCACGAACTGTAACCTTGCCAGGTCCAGGTCACTGTATCCTACATGGCAAACATTAAATACAAAAATTGCTGAAATGTTAACACAGAATCTAAAGTCAAATGAGAAAATTAGCCGCTAAGTCTCTAATACTTGAGGATTGTGGGTCAAAGAGTTCCATATTGGGTTTTTTGACAGTCCTTTTCATTTGTGACTTGGTGCTACATACATATTCCATCGCCAATTAGGGAAAGGAGGTTATTTATTATTATTATTTTTCTGTGCTACTACAGCTCTTTGCAATTAATACATAGCAATAAGATAATATTGGACAGTATAATAAAAATACTTCTAATACCAGTTATTGTAAAACACTTAGAATACTCACCAGTTTGTTGGGATATCTAATAAGGACAGGCTGCACAGGAACCCCTGGGATAAACGCGCCTAGGAATGAGATGAAAGTTATGGTTTCAGAACAAGGGGTAAAATTAACTTATTTTGATTTTTTTTTTTTTGGAACGTCATCCCTGACTTGTAAATGGATTTAATATTCGGAGGCCAAAACACAAGGAGTTGTTCTGTTTGCATGGTGGGTCAGATTCAACCGGAACACAGAAGTAAAAGGAGAAACCGTAGAACAGGAAGTCAAGTATCTGTTTTCTTTACTTCCGTTTTTCTGTGTTAACTCAACGGACGAAAACCTCTTGACACCTCCTAAAAATATATAGAATTGGGTACCTGATTTCATAAACAGCTTATGAGCAAACAGAAAAAAAAGAACAATCAGACATTGATTAGTCATTAGACAAGATTAGTGAAAAAGCAGAGCTGAGGAAACAGATATGAACAACAACTGGTGCTTTTGACACTTAGGACATCCATAAAGTCACAATTACATCACTGTCAAGAGGTTTTGGCCCATTCGACTTTGCAGAATCGTGTTAATTCAGCCAAATATGTGTTGTTGTTGTTTTTGTTTTTTGCATATTATCCTTTTTAAAGTCATGCTATAACATTTTAGTTATTTCATATAATACCAGTTTTCAGCAGGATACCAAAGCAGTGGAAAAGCAAGACATGCCCAGACCATCATAGTTCCACCTAGTCTCTTTGTGGTATTTACGTTTACAATTCTGGCTTTCACCAAAAAGAAAATAAATGTATAAAAAAAAAAGGATTGAAGTGACTGCAAAATGTTTCAACAAAGGTATTAACTATGAAGGTTCAACAAAAAAACAACAATCATTTCATTTAAACTTACCCTGCTTAAAAGTGATAAGACATGATCGATTTGTACATGTTCCTTCTGGAAATATCAGCACCTAAAGAACCAAATATAATTTTTGTGTTAAACCATAATACTTTTTTTTTTTTTCTGATGATGCTGCTCAATTATAGATAATGTAAGTAAGTTTACATAAGACATTTTTTTATAACAAAGATGTGGACTAAATGAAAACCATCTGTGCTACCTACTTTAAAGTTGTCTCTTTTAAAATGTAATTTTAGAATTGGTTGCCTTCGCTCATGTATACAAACCTGTGGCCAACGGCCCTCAGACTTAGCTCTACTTTCAATTGCCAGAATAGTGTTCTTCCTGGAGTCTGGGTCCTTTCTAGAGACCAGAACTGGTTGAAGACAGCGAAGAAACCCTGCATGGACAGTCAAACGTCAGTAAAAACAAAATACAAGCTCTTTGCCCACTTTCTTTATGTTTATATAAAATGTCTTACTGCCAAAAATAGGCGTAGTCAGGTTCTCGAGCCGAGTGACGGTGGCGGGCAGGCCGGATACAACGCACGCGATCCCGTCGAAGAAGGTGGAGTGGGGGGCCACAGCCAGGATGGGGGCCTCAATGGTGCTGACCTGTGTACCCTTTACCACAACTCTAAAACCCATGGAGAAATAGAAGGCCCTCCACAAGGCAGCGATCACTCTTTTACACACTACCCTAAAAACGAAGAAGACAAAAGCAAGCAGACCCTAAATTTATTAGCAGTATTTATATATATATATATATTTATATATATAATTATTTTTTTGACTGTTATTTCAGTGACAGTTGCCCAAATGAAAATGCTAAAAGGATGAGTTGCAAAAGAGAACCTCGACATTTGCACAGAGAGTTACTTCCTCAGTCAAGAGAAAAAGGTTAGGAAGTGATACTGAAGACTAAAATACTTCAGCCAAATAATGAATGGCAGCATGGAACGTTTCCAAGCCATGAATAAAAAGCACTCACAGATGGGTTCTACTGTGTTAACGAGCCTTAACACAGAAAAAAAAAAAGCTTCTCCTTACCGTGCTACAACAACAAAGGGGCTTCCATATTTACAGGCATAACAATATAATGACTGACAGGTGAAGTGGATAACACAGTTCTTCTCTTCATTGTGGAAAAGACCAATTGATAGGACAAATGATGCTGTAAATAAACATTTATATCAAAATATCACAGATTAGGGTTAGGGCTTAATTCAAAATAAAGCTCGAAACGACTGTATTTTAGTCCGACTACTCAATTAAGGATTGCTAAATGGCTTAATCCAACTGCTGGGTTTCCTGTAGTAGAAAACCTTTTTAACCAGTACGAGTAACAAACTAAACTTGACTGCATTGTTTGGTATCTACAATTCATTTGGAATGTTTGTGATTGACTCGGAATCTAATCTAATTGGAATCTAATTGTCTTTCGTTGCAAAGAACATTGAGACAACGCATGTTAGAAATTGGATAACTAAAGTGAATAGAAATATATTTTCAGCAGGAGAATGCTCCCTGTCACAGTGCAAAAAAAGACGGTATAATATATATAAGAGCAAGTTTAGATGCCTTTATGACAAATGAAGTCCACCCTTACACACACTAATAATACCACACACATATATATATATATATATATATATATACATATACAATATTATGATCAATAGTTGGTGATTCAACTGTGTACCTGTAGGGCAGGTGGTGGATGTATTTGCATAAACAAATTTTAGGCCACACAAACCCGACGTGAGCAGAATAAACTAGATTATATCAAGGTTATTGTGTACTCATGTTACATAAAACATTTTTGTTTTTCTCCAGAGGCTGTGGTGGGTTTACACTCTCGAGTGAGTTCGGTGTATTAACATGTAGTTATTATGTAGTTACTGGGTCATAAGCGTCATCTGGCTTCTAATACTACAGCACAACTAGGTTATGAAAGTTATGGCTTCAAACGCACTTTTTCAAACGCGCTTCGTGCACTTTAATCATACTTGTATGCATGGGAAAGTGCACGCTAGGCCAGAGATTTGTTGTTGTTGTTGTTGCTGTTTTGTCGGAGTACTGAGCAAAAAGTAGTGCAGCGCTACACCCACCTGCCACATGTTGCTGCACACCGCGAGTCAGTTCGGCGAAATCCATGTGCTCTACTTTTTTGTATCACAACACAAAAATCTAATTATGCACACACACGGTGTGTGAAACACTAGGAGAGCACCAGCGACCATCTGCTAAACAACGGTCACGTAGAAAGGTTGCTCTGTGTCACCTGTGAGGAAGGAACTAATAAAAATATTACAACCCACAGCTTTTTATTTACACAAAAAGTACTTCTGGAATTGTTTTTGTGTGCGTGTATGTGTGTGCGTGTATTATGCCTGCTAAGGCGACTCAAACACCAATGGATTTTAATGCATGTTTGCTCAATAAAGAGGCCAACCCCCCCCTTTTAATAACACATTTATAAACTACCACTATAACCTGAAATGACTGTATATGATTAAAACATCCATATGAGGTAGCGGTTGGGATTTTATCCAAACATTTTAAATGGCTAAGTTAGACAAATAAGGAGAGAGTGTCATGGTCGGGGGTCACTCTCCGTGATGACTCGACGCAGGTTGAATTGATGCCGGGAGATTGGATGCCGAATCCATAGTTACCGTCTCCAGCCTGTCATCGGTTCCACGGCTCCTGTCAGATGTTGATTGAAGGTGATGATGAAAGCCACAGGCCAGGTCACCATCACAACCAGTGACATGAGAAGGACGCGCAGGGGGATCAGGAAGATCCCCAACAGGAGACACTGCAAGGAGAGGAGAAGGGAGAGTAAGCAACACATGACGAACAGACAAGACAAGACAAGACAAGACAAGAACATTCCAGCAAGCAGTTGCTTTTCTTTGAAGCGCACAATCAGCGTCATTTTCAAAGAGGATTACGCGCATGGCCGTGCAGGAGTGCGTGCGCGTGCGCGTGTTTTCACACAATATTTGAAATGACGTGTTGCGAAAGCAGCAGCAGCAACTTTCCATGCTTTCTTTTTTTCTTTTTCTTTTACCAGCAGAGGAGCAAAGCCAACGACTCACTTTTATCAGCGCGGTTTGAGTCAACCTGGCGTCCTGGACGAAGGGGTTGATGACGGCCGGGAGCAGCAGAGACCTCTGCCGCGGCAGCGCGAGCACTCGCTGCGGAGGCATCGCTGGCACGCGCCGTCCGTCGCCGTCGCGCTTCCTGTAACTGAGCTTTGTTCTCGTTTTTCCTCCCGCATCATGAACAAGACCCGCAGGGAGGCTCCACCTCCAAAGCGGCCGAAACGGAGGCCGCAGTGAACACTTGTTTTTTATTTTTATTTCTAATGTTATTCTAATTAAACCGCAGGATATTATTGCCCCTACACCCCCCCACCCCCACCTTGTCGCCCAGCTTGAATACAACTGATGTCACGAACACAAACAGCAAAGACAAGACAGTGTGAGATTAACCCATGTTAAAACGTTTCCACAGATTTGCCACGAGATGGCGCAATTTCCAACTAAACCTTTCTGGCAATCTGGGTGTTGCGTTTGACCCCCCTGAGACCCACCCAGGCACAGTTTCTAAACCCCTTTTGTTCCCAGGAAGCGGAGAGATCACCAGATGGTCTACCTCCCACCTGTAAGTGGACTCGTCTCGTTCAGAAATGAGTCCGATGAGGTTTGGTGTCGTCCGACTGGTGACTGGAGGTGCAGCTGCTGGTATACAGGGAGAAGAGCAGAGGACAAGGAATGCAGCCTTGTGGAGAACCTGTGCTGATGCTCAGAGAAATCCGAGACATGTTCCCCCAGCTTCATGCACTCCTTCCTGTCAGGACGGAAATCAGTGATCCACCTGCAGGTGGAGTCGGCCACAGTCAGCTGGAGGAGCTTGTCCTGGATGATGGTGTTAAATGTGTACTTGTTTACTTATTTTTGAGCTTCACAGTGGCACAGTTGGTAACACACTGTGTTCAATACCACCTTGGGTCATTCTGCAAGGGGTTTGCATGTTCTCCCTGTGCATGCGTGGGTTCTCTCCGGGTAGTCTAGCTTCTTCCCATAGCCCACAAACATGACTGTCCTTAGGTGTGAATGGTTATTTTTCTTGTCTGTCTCTGTCTCTTGCCCGATGTGTACTAGACTTAGCCATCAGCAGACACCTGTGATCCCACAAAGACAAGCGGGTTGAAATATTCATGTATGGAAGGATTTATATATTTCAATTCCCCACCCCCACACATGTCACATAATTGAAAAGCCCCGGATGTCTTCTCTAAGGCCCAGCAGGATTTAAATCAGTGGCATGCATGTCTTTAGAGATACGGACCAAAAAATGATTTGTTCTCTACACAGGAGAAAAATCAATCCCTGGGTTATCGCTTTCCAAACTCTCTACCATTGGATGAAAAGTGATTCAAACACTGGCAAATATAATGAATTAAGTATATAAAAATCAGGGTTAAACTTTGTCTAACTGAAATGCCTTCTCCCAGA
Source organism: Orestias chungarensis (assembly GCA_032876305.1). Classification (NCBI taxonomy): domain Eukaryota; kingdom Metazoa; phylum Chordata; class Actinopteri; order Cyprinodontiformes; family Cyprinodontidae; genus Orestias; species Orestias chungarensis. Next base: position 3,164,026 of record JAVLVB010000173.1, on the reverse strand, counting down.
ATGACAGTTGTCAGTTTTATTTAATGTCTTCTTGCTCTTCTAATTTCACGTGTTGCTCACACCCTGTTTAAATTGGTTTATTTCCTAAATTAGGCACATGCAGATATCCGCACCCTGAGCAACAGAGAACAGCTTTTGTGGTTTCTTATAAGGGATCCACGAAACCTCTGTTGAAAATGCAAAATGATGTTCACAGTTTAATTAAATGTTCCATTTTAATCAGAAGCTAAAATGAATTAGGGGAAAAGAAAATGTGAAAGTTTCTTGCCAATCGACATCAGCCTATTTTTAATTAAACATGCTTTTGTTCTGTTTTTTAGAGAAAGAGCATAAGGTGCAGCAGAAACAATCCAGGATCCCAGCCAAAAAAAACATTATATTATACATTAAAACGGTCTTTTATTGCCAAGAGTTCTTTGGATATCAAGTATGAATTTATTTCTCAGTGACGTCTGTTTCGATGGCCCCTAAAAATGTCTTTACTGTTTTATGAAAATATGCAATGAGAATAAAACTACAAACAAGGTAATTTGAAGATCGTTGCAATATTGTTGACTCTGAGTTTTTTTGTTTCTTTTCTAGAGCTGCTTCTTTGTTGCTGAATTTATAAGATTGAAGGTGATGACCTATAACTGTTTCCAGTTTTGGCAAAACGTATGGTTTTAAAATAACTGCGTTTATTGATGACAGTGACAAAGTGCATAAGATAAGCTTTGGGGGGGAAAAAATTGTACAAGGTATAACGACTATGTTGTTAAAATCTAACAGAGAACTTTAATATAAAAACACAAGTAAACAACACTACTGCACTGTTCTTGTTATTGTGGCACAAACCTATATAGCACTGAAGGCAACCTGTGCCTTATCTAGCATTTTAACCTGTCTGCACCGTTAGAAAAGGGTAATGCGACAGAGAGATTCCAACAAGGTCCGATCTCCTTTTTGTGCAATTCCGTCGTACATCAGATACAAAGTGCTAACCAAACAAAGCATAGCAAGCCTTGGAAGGCTACTCCCTAACACCCATAGAGCACCAAGTACTCCCATCAAACAAACAAACAAACAAAAAAAAAGGAAACAGAAAATATACAATTATATGTATAACTATAATAAGCAAACTTTTAAAGCACCATTCTCGGTCACATTGTGCGTTTACAATTTTGCACAAGGAAAAAAAAATCATCCAACTGATACATTTATATAAAGCTGTACTTTTTACGCAAAGCAGAGGTTTTACAGTCAGAATTTGCAAAAATAGACATTATCTTTTGGCACTGTATAACACTGTGTGTAGATAGTGTAGACATACCTGATGTCTGTCTTTCTCAAAACAAAATAAACGTTAAAAAATATAACAAGAGGGGTTCGTTTATTTAGCTTTTTTAAATGTGGATTAAGGCCATTCAGTTAAAACAATAACACAGCAATAAAGCAGTTTGGAAGCTGCATACATTTAGCCTGTGAAGGAGACCTTAAAATGCCATTCTATAAGCTGAAATCGGTTAAACAGGCTAGAGGTACATGTGTCTCACAGAAGCGTGCAGAGTTTCCTGGATTAAAAACTTCTAATAGCGTGCACTGATGCAAACTCAATTTGTGTGTGATTATCGCGGATGACCTCATAAGATCGTCACCAACTGCTGTCAAGAAAACAAAAAGAAGCTGGGAAATGTTCAGCAGCCAAGCCAGTCCTTTGTGATTTCACCCAGCTTGACAATCTTCAAACTGCTGTCTTCTAGTTTGAAATAGTGGCTTCCTTTGAAGAAGTAGCTGTAATCTGCAAAGAGAACAGCATAAAATTCACATTTATGTTTCAGGCTTGACACATTTGAATGCTTTATTCTGTTTGTGTTAAAGTGATCTCTGATTTAATAATGTAACGCTTTGAAATGATTAAAACAACAAAGCGGTTTTTAATTGTGATTTCATTTCAGGCAATGTGTACCCCAATTAGTTTTAACTGAAGTTAAAATTTGAGAAGTATGTCGATTAAGCGGTGCACAGAGGCGCTTCTGTGGATTTTCACAGACCTCCTTTATATAAACCTGGGTTTGTGGAAAACTCCAGCACAAAAAATGTGCATAGCCTTTAAAACCTCATTGACCTGTTGCTGACTATAAAAAAAGTATGTTTGCTTCTAATTTTGCAAAGTCACCTTCATGTATAGTTGGTAACTGATGTACGCTGTCTAAACAAACAAAGAATTTTCTGCTTAATTTCATGTTTTAAGTCAGTCAGTATTACCAAAAATTATTTCTATTTGCTTTTGTGCCAAAAGTCCAAACAAATTATAGTAAGAATTGGTCAAACGGACACCAACTGGCTCAAAGTCATTCAGCAAAATAAAGGAAAATTAACAGTGGAATTTGACAAGCATTTTAAAAACCCTCCTACTGCTTTAGTTTGGAATTCAAAACTGGTCTAAAATAAGCAAAGCTTATTTCGAATTAATATCAAAGTGTGATTAATCATTTACGTATTTTTATGGAGTGTATCCACTTATCTGGTTTGAGCTGGTTTCACTGGCATGCCCTGAAGGCCATGTCATCATAAACCATCATATGTTGTTCACTCATTGCAAAACACACAAATTAAAAATTAAGGAAAAATATTCCGTCTTCTATAATAATAAGCAGATCATAGCTTCACTTCAGATCTACTGTTTTATGTATCAACAGAGTTTTCTGCAGTATGTTCCTTAAAACACACAGGAGTCTGGGTAAAATCAGTAACAATAAAAAGCTGAATTACACACTTGCACATAATTTCACCTTGTGTTAAAATACAAATAAAAAATTGCGTCGGATTCTTTGCACAATTTTTTAAGGTGCCTAAAACCTAAATAAAAAATAAACATGCTGTCAAGATTAAAAAGATACTCAGTAGTCAACAATCCACTGAATTAAAGTATAGTTTTGTTTTGTTCTGTTTTTTTATATTTATTGTAAACTGCATGAAATTTTAGTAGATTAGCATGTAAGAGTGTTATGTTTGATCAAAGGTGTATGGCCTGTTTTGAGTCTTTTTATGTTGCTGTAGATTATAGCAATCTGCATAAAAAAAGCTTCTACATAATTAATTTACATAGTCAAACAACACAACCAACAGTGTATACAAGTGTACAGATGCTGAACCTACTATGTGATTATTTTTCAGCTTACTGAGTGCTAAAATGTTATTTTCTTTGCAAAGTAGTGTAGAATTTTATAAAGCTAAATTTATAAAGAGTATAATAAACGTTCACGTAGCTGGACAGATGTATATGGCATGCAACACCAGGACTTCATGTCAAGAACTAACTAGCATGACAACGCCATGCTAACACACAGGTCAAGATCAGCTGTTTAACATGTCAGGCTGACATGTTGAATTGAGAATACTATGCTGGACTTGGCACCATTGCTAACGTAGCTGTAGGTTTCAAGCTATGTTATAATATTAGGGCATGTGCTTTCAAAAAGTGTTTTTCCCTATGAATGGTATGTTTAATGTCCCATAACAAATACTGGATCACACAACAAAACTACCAACCAGAGATTCACATATATTTAATATGACTAAAAAAGTTATTTCACCAATTCCATTCAGGCTGAAAGCAGAGTCAATGGCATCAGGAATGCCATTCCAGGAGTCGGCAATAAGCTTGGGAAAGCCAGGGTCCATTGATTGATTATTTTCGTCATATCTGTAAACAACACAGCAATGAAAAATGAAAAAGCATCTTTTTGGAAGGGCACAGCAAGCGTTACCTCACATTTCCCTTGTGCTGATAAAACAGTGAGTCAAGACTAAATCCCTGTGCGGTGTAAGTACTTACAGATGTAGATTGGTTTACAGTGTAGTTTAGGTCTTACCAAACACTAACCTAATCCAGATGCAGCAACAGCACCGCTTTAAAAACATACAATATCAACTGTATGAGCCAAAATTTCCCGTTCCTCACCTCCAGAATTTGTCTGCCGAAAATAAATATGTCTTCCTGTTCTTCCTGAAGTTGAAGGCAGCATCGATTTGCTGGATGTCTGTGGGGAGGCCGAGGCTGGACAGCCTCTTCGGGTAACCTCTTTCCAGCTCATCAGCTTTGTAAACCCACATCTCATCGCCTGGGAGCAAACGAGAAAGCAAAGTAAATAACGTGTGTCATACACAGCCCTTCGTGGAGTTTTACTAATACAAGATAACTTTTGAAAAGGTCATGTCGCAGGCCATCTCAGTCAGGCATTGATTATTTATTTTTTTAACCAAACACATTTTTGTTTTAACAGATTACTATAAATTATAAAAAAAAGTATTCCATTACTATTCCCAAACAAAGATAAAGTCTAAGTTTCTGGGGTATTTTCATATTAGTGTAATGTGGAGAATGTTTCAAAAACCCATAATGACTGTGGTGGAATATCTTAAGTGCGAACCACAAACTCGGCTCAGCCAACGTTTCTGCAACTCTGTCACGTGTGTGTTTAAAAAAAAAAAAAAAGTGAAGATGTCGTAAGGTTTAGACATTAATAGTTTATACTCTCTTGTTTTCCAGCAAACCTGAGAAGAAGACAGTTTTCTCTTCCACTGGGTTTTCGTAGGCAGCATCTATCTTCACTGGTAGGTCAGGCCAGTACGTGGCCACTAGCATAGGGCCAGTGGGTTTTCTCCTGAAATCTACTGACCTGAATAGGAACCTGGCAAAAAGAGAACAAACGTGGGAGTGATCGTGCAACAGACAAGCAGAGGGGAAAAAAACAGCCTGATAGGAAAACCGACACTGGGAGAGGTTGGTCAGAAGGAGGGGGAAGAGCATGTGTGAGTTTGAGTTCTGCAGTTTAGTGCAAGTGCTTCACAACCACAGTGGCCTGATTCATGAGCATCTGGTTCTCATTAGAACTAAGGCTGCAGACGCCAGCAGAACACGACCCATCTTGCCTGGATTTCTAATATGCAGCTGCAAAATAACAGCAGCAGCTCCCCAACCTCTTTTCCACTGACCTATTTTTAAATAAAATACATAGCCAAGATAGCTAGCAAGAGTCATTTTGATCAGACAAGATGTAAATATCAGAAGTCTTATGGATCAGATAATGATACTTTTTTCTTTCTTTTCAACAAAAGGGCAAACATAACAATTTTTTTTTTACATTTAAACAGTTTGTATAATATTATAACACTGTTACTTTGAGAAAGTGTGAACTGCCTATAACTATTATTTGTAGTCTGACAGCAGGTTTAGATTATACCTATGTGTTACTCAATTTTCCTTTTCTTTTTTGCAATAGCTTCCCAGAGTAAATCTTCATTTGTGCAGAGAATGTATGCATAAAGTTATTGGATTCTGTTTAAGCAGTGCAATAATATTGCAGCAAGAGTGCACATGTGTGCAAAATAGGACATCTGAAATATACCATTCAATTATTTAAAATGGGAAAAACCTCAATAGTTTTGTTTATCTGGTAATCGGATTGCATAGTTAATGGTCCTATGGATGCATCACTAGTTTCACAGTAATAACTGTGTACTTTCTACACTAAGAATAAGGCTGTGGCAACTTTAAGATTAAAAGTTATGAGATACCTCAGACCCCAGTATAATTATCACTGTAAAAAACTGCCTGCGCAGACTTTACCTAGCCATGAAGACAAGTAGTCCCAATAATGAACAATATGACCTAGGCCAGATCAATTGTATGTGATTGTATTCAATGAAAGCTACAATTTTGTCATCTGTGGTTTCAATATAAATAGCATGGACATTTTTCCTCCCAAAATCACTGTTTACGTCTGCTAGCATCCAAATGCATGATCGGATGTTGCTGGCAAGAATTTGAATCACTAGGTGTCTCAAAGAGTGTCTTTGCACCAGACTTTATAATGGTGTTTTCCTTAAGCCACTAGACAGACAGATGCAGTTTTGTGCTGAGCTCAGGGAGTCCTAATAGCATTACTCACTCCACCATGTTAAGATCTGTGGGACATCAAAGAAATGCTGATTCACCATAACGTCAAACTCCAGTTTAAGACAAAGTAGGAGTCTTTTTTTTTTCTTTTTTGGTTGGACCAAGGCTCCTTAATATAAAACACTAATCTCTACCTTTAATTCTTTCTTCACATTTTGACACAAACAGTCATTTATAATACAAAACATCCCATAGCCGTTTCTGTGATTCAACGAAACAAAACATCCAAAGAAAAAAAGTTTGTAAGACTCACATACTGTAAACAAACAAACAAACATAAAAACACTGTTTGCTTCCTTCTCCCTCTTAAATCCTCACCTCTTTAAACCTTTGAAGGGATTTAGGTTTCAGCTCAGCTTGATTTCAAACAAATGAGCCAAAGTTTCATGGCCTGAAGGGCACTCTTTGAGCTTCTGTGCTGCTCTGGTGCTCGCTTTAAATGTGTGCATAAGACCCACAGTTAACGAAAGTTTATTTATTTTTTGGGGGGGATATAAAGCTGGATTTTAGTCCAAGGGGGTTCAAATGGAAATCAATCTAACAAAATTATCAGCTTTAAACCATTACTAGAATCAAATATAAAACACAATAACTTTTTGTGTTTCCTGTAAATTATCAAAATCAGATGGATGCAAACGACTACTAAAGAGCTACCAGAATGTTACAGTTTGAACTACTACCTGTCTTTGAAGAAAAATGTCTCTCCTCTGATTTGAGCAACAGCATCAAAGACAACTGGATCTTTACAAATGTCCATTGGAGTGACAGGACCCTTGGTTGGAGGTAGAGGCTTGTCTGTTGGCACACCTTTTGTCGGACATACAAGGACATTTTACTCTCCTTTTACTTTACTTGTTGTTCAGTTATATAAAAAAAATCATGCTTTCTAGGGAGTGGTATGAGGTTTTTCTCACCATAGAGCTCTTGGATGCCGTGGATGTCATCATGTGAAAGTCTGAAGTCTTTAGTAAAAGTATAGACCGGAGCCATCAGCGCTCCTGGGTCCTGAGAATGCTCCAAACCAAGGGCGTGACCAAACTCATGGGCTGCCACCAGGAACAAGCTGTAGCCTGTAAACAGGTTCAATCAAAAACATATTGTCTTTTATTTGGTTTTAAAGCAAATGAGGCAAGTTTGACTGGAAATTATAGGACTTTCTTCAACGATGTCTAAATTTGTATATGTATATGTACGAGTGTCAAAGCTACCGCACCTTGGTCAGGACAGAAACCCCATTTTCTGTCATCATCATAGTTACTGGTGGTAGCACACCACATCTTCCCGTCACTGCGTCCGGAGGAGGTGCAAGAATCATAGCTGTCTCCAAGAAAGGTAAAAGGAAAGACGCAAGGACTTCCTTCTCCATTTCCTCCAACTGTCGACATTGCTAATAAAAAGCAAAGAAAATTACTATTGAGGTTTATCCGCAGAAAAGTTTAGACTATAAACTGATTTAATGTCAAAATGTCTTTCTTCCAAAACTGTGTTTTCGGCCTGTACTGTGGCATAAGTGTGGATGAAGTGAAAAATACCAACAGAAACCAATAAAGCTATTAGCTGATCCATCTAATCAAAAAGCACAACCAAAACTGATTTGTTTTTTTAAAAGTGTTTCTTTTTAGTTTGACATAGCTGTTTTTTTTATTTATTAAATGTCTCCAACTCCTGTCCTACTTCTCTATCTAAACCCAAAAACGTGTCTCACTGACTGAATGGAAAGTAAGGCAGTGCACATTAAAATAGTTTAACTGTGATTAAGCTAACCACAAATAAGCCTGAGAAGCCCCGGTTTAAGAGTTCCTGCAGAGCAACAACAGAAAGGCATTGCAAAATGGCCATAAAGATAAACACACAAAAAACAAGCGGTAAGCCAACGTGGGGACCTCAAAACAGTGTGCGAGCACATGTGATTGCCAACTCTACCTAAAAAGCCTAATAACATTTTTGATTACTCAATAGTGGGGTGATGTATTGCCTCAACAGCAGTGAGCAGGTGGGTATGCCTACCTGTTTCAGGGCAGAATCCATAAGACTTGTCACGGTCATAGTCCTCGGTGGTAGCACACCAGCGGTATCCATCATCCCTGCCCTGAGTGGTGCAGCCGTCATAGCTCTCCCCCTGAAAGTTGAAGGGGAATTTACAAGGCGCACCCTCTCCGTTGCCACCCAGGGTGAAGAGTACTGTAAAAACAGCAAAACAAGAACATTGAACCTGTGTGGAAGCTATAAGGATGTTACACACAATACCTCTTTGACTACAACATAAAAAATAAATAGAAAATCTGAATGTTATGCCACAAGTGGGAGGATGTAGGACAAGCCACCCAGAGAAAACATAAAAAACAAACTAATGATAGATCAAACATGTATAACAACATAGAACTCATGTACTTTACTTGATGGTTGAATCAGGTGTGCATCATTGTTTAAACCATGAACACTAAAGATTTACTAAATTATTTGTAAAGCATGGTTTTCCAAAACTTGAAAGAGAAATGTTGTAAAAATTCCCTCGAAAGACAGAAAGTAACACGCTTTCCTGGCATACAGTTCAACCTACTTTGCTACTGTTCAAAAACACAGAAGAGTTTTGAGTAGTAGTAATAATTATATTCATATATTGTCATTTTTGAAATGCAACTAAAGTACGCCATCGGTGTTGCTGAGGTAAATATCCCACAAAGTAATGATTTTTAGAAGAATATAACCCTGGAGACTGCAAAGCCTTCATGACTTAAAAAATCATGTGGTATGTGACAAGCTTACACTCATGAGGACAGAAGCCGTATTTGGCGTCATCATCAAAGTTGTAGGTGGTGGAGCACCACAAGAATCCATCATCGCGACCCTGAGACGTACAGCTGTTGTACTCAGTTCCCATGAATAGGAAGGGGAATTTGCAGAACTCTCCATCCGCGTTGCCAAACTTCACTTTTACCACTGCAGAGAGGGGGGGGGAAATATCTTTAAACAGCATAAAGCTAAGCATATGTCAAACATAGACTTACTTTTTTTTAATCCGGAGATCAAGACAAAAAATGATTTATTAATGACTACAACTTGGAGCAAATCTATTTGGGTCAGTGAGTATAATTTCCAAAAGTGTATTTCTTCTAATCTGCATCCAGATTGCTTCAACTTTGTATAAGTGCCAGTTTATTCAGAGAAACACAGTGTAACAAATACAAATTATGCCTGCACTAATAATTAAAAATATATATATATATATATATATCATGTAATGTGGCAAAGCACGTAAATGCACAATACTAGTTTTGCACTATTTGTTTTCGATTTTAAATGTTGAAGGCGAAATCCACCAACTGGGAGCAAATCAACACCAAATATTTGTTTCCATTTCACAAGTTAGGCTAGTTTTCTTTGGGCATTATTTCACCACCATTATTTGTACAATAGACATCTGGTCTAAGTCAGAATACAATGGCAGAAATCCACCACCGGAGTGGCTGAATACTCCTTCATCAACAGCTCACCATCATCTTTAAGATAAGCTCAAAGATTCATTTTCTAAAGTTTTATAATGTTTAAGATCCCACATCCAAGCAATAACAATCACAGCTAACCTGTAGAAGAATATAACATTAACTAACTAAAGGTTTGAAAAAAAATAAAAGCATGTATGAGTTTATTTTCTCCGGCAGAGCTGATTTTGAGTCACTTTCAAAGTCTAAACACTGGAAAATGTACTGAAGTTTTGACTGTGTAACGCCACATTGTATTCCATTGCGGAGGCCTCTTTGTTCTTGCTTCAAACATAAGTGGTAAAAGTGAATCAGCATAAAGACATAAAGCTTAACTGCTCAAGCAGAGTCTTAGATAATCAGCCCAGATTTGTGTGGTCATTTGCGGATCACATTTGTTTAAAAAGTCATCTGCGTGATAATACCACTTCCCCTAGCTCATGCCATCACTTTTTTTTCTCTTTCTCTGCCATGCTACATAGGTTTTGGTGACGGAGTTGCACTCATGTTAAGGGTCACGACTTCAGTTTCTCTATAGATGTACCTTATATAACAAATGTAGCGTTTTAACTTATTTCTTTTAAAACCACATGTAACACATTCTCACTAAATTACGGCATTTGTTTTTCTTATTTAAATAGATTTTCCTAATGTCAGGACAACAAGAGAATGTCAATAGAGGGTAAAAGGAACATGTTTTTTGTTTTTGTTTTTTTGCAGCAAAACAAGTTTTTAATTTATAGCACAAAAGAAAAGCTTTATTACCTTGGCCTTCTCCTAAGGTCCACTGCTCATCGTCATCAAAATGGGAGTCTCCCCCAATTCCTGGTCCCGGTGCAAAGGCATGAGCCAAGAGGCCATCTTTGCCATCGAAAGGATAACCGTCTCCATGTTCTGTTGAAAACACACAGAGATCGAACAAAGAGTAGACATTTCGTAAGTAGCTTGGTTTTCTTCTGACATTACTATTACTATAGTACCCATAACAATAACTGTTCCATTCTCTTAAGACCTTTTGTCTGCCGTTGACTTTAATTACTAGATTGTTTATCAAAGTGGTTGGCTGTGGCCAGACAGAGAGATGTTACAACAGTGCCAGTACATTTTAGGAGTTGTTTTTTTCTAGCTGGAATGATTGGAATGACCACAGTTTCCACTGTTTTATCATCTCCTCCTTAAACACAAGGACAGCTGGGGTAGATTTGTTACTGGTCATTTGTAAAAACAGTATATGAACGTTTGCTCAGCTAATTTTTGGATTGAACTGTATTTCAACAGATATCATAGAGCATTGCAAAGATCTGCATACAAAACATAATTGACATTGAAATACATAGCATACCATTGCGGCCAAAGTTAACCATGATGTCTGCTTCTCCATCCATGATGCGGGTGAAAGAGAGCGGTGTGACATTACTCCATACTTTGAAAGCTCGGTAGAAAGCGTCATTTATGACCTCCTCATCCAGGTCAGGAGAGTAGCCCAGGATTCTACAAAGAAACGAGAACATGCTAAAAAACGGTATTATTCTCCAAACATATGTCCTTTAAGATCCATCCATCCATCCATCCATCCATCCATCCATCCATCCATCCATCCATCCATCCATCCATCCATCCATCCATCCATCCATCCATCCATCCATCCATCTCAAGGTCTGACCTGTATGTGACGTCTTTCTTCTGCCACTTGGGCCTCCTGTGGAAGAAGTTGTAATTGGCCACATCCGGGACTCCACAGCGGGGTTTTTTCATGATCTCCACCGTTTTGGCATCTATTTCTCCAGTTTCTTGCAAGGAGAAGAACTTCTGCATTTTCTTCAACGTGTCTTTAAGCACCATAAGGTTGCATCTGTCTTGTGGGCATCCATAAAACTTATTTAGATAGTGCTGCAAAAGATGTGCAGGATTTTTTTTTGTTTTTGTTTGTTTAAAAAAAAAAAGAAGAAATCAATTCTCATGATGTAATTATTTCTGTTACAGTGAAAAACAACAACAACAACAACAACAACTTTAGCTCTTTATTTCAATTATCACATAATGCTTAGTTGTTTTTTATTTTTATTTTGCGTAAAAAAAAAAATATTTTCATCAATATTTGAATACAATACATTAAACAACAAACTCACCAGAGCGACTTCTTTGTCTGTCCTCGGGGAATCGTCTCCGGGAAACCTAATTAAAGGAGACGGACGAGCAGTAGTTGCTTGAAAAGCGATAAACTGAAGAAAAAACGCCTTTAAAAGAACCCGACGGCACCTAAATATCGTCGGAAAGCCCATTTTTTTACGCAGGGCAATCCTCTCTTAGACTTTGATAACAGCTGCTTTCAGTACTCCTTCGCTCTTCTGGAGATTTTCCCCTCTTTAGCGGGACGTCCTGCACAGACGCTGCAGGAACAGTTAAAGTTCTGCTGGCTCATGCACTTTTCTTCTTTCTTTTTTCTCTCTCCCCCTCTCAAGCTTTCTGCGCAGTCTCCAGCCTGAGTTGTGGGGGTGTGATACATTTTTTGGGGTAGTGTGTGTATCACTCAGTAAAATATCCTAAGTAAAACAAGCAATAGGTATAGTCTGAGGGACGTGTTTAATTTCAAACAATAGAAAAGTGGTTGGGGTGATCTTTAGGCAAAAAAGGCGCACGACTGACCAAACAACTGAGGTCATGTTTTATACTTCTTCTTCAACTGTGCCCCGAGGGAAGCTATTTATTTTCCCAATTCAGAGTTGAAACCCTAGTCTGTGGTAATAATGGGGCTTTGCAACTGTTTCAACACAACATAAAACAAAGCTTCTAAACATGTGTCTCCTCCTAGAGTTACAGTCACTAAACAGATTGTGTTATACAATGCCAGAAGTGGCTGATGCCAACATCCTGCACATCTGTTTATTTCAGCATCTTTTTAAATATTTGTACACCATCTGGGAGCAGATTTGTTATTCGTACTTGCTTCTTTTGACATTGTTGTCTCTAATAGACGTATCTTGGTCGAAAAATGTTTCTACTTTCATCTCTATAATTATTAATGGACGTTTTTTCACAGTTTGGCAAAATATATACAATATAGATTGTATAGATTATATAGATTCAAATCAATTGGATTTTTCAAAAGGATTTATTTCTGAAACTTATGGATGTTTCGAGACAGAACAGGAGAAGCCAGAACTTCAGCCCACACAGCTTGATGAAATTTGATTGGCAATTCATTCAAAAAGGGAATACTTGAGTCAGAGAAAAAGGTTCTTGACAGAACCTGTGGCAAGAAACCAATAACCGGATCAGTACCAGATTTTTGGGTCAGGGGAGAATCAGAAATCTAGGTTTACAAACAAGTTCGATGTACAGAAAAATCAAAGGTGCGCAAAAAAGTTCAGAGGTCAAATGCGAACCAGGGAAATCAGTGAAACAAAATCGTGGTCATGAACAGTAATCAGGAACGCTGGACATATACTAGCAAAGAACTCTCAATAGTCTGGCTGAGAGTGGTGTAAGGCCTACTCATAGGGGTTGCTATAGGAGCGCTGATGAGAGTAGGCACAGTCGGCACAGGTGAAATGAATATGACACAGAATAATGACAGATTATGTGCTAACTAGTGTAAAAAAAAAAAAAACTTTTTATAAGAAAATGCAACTGTTATGGCCTTTGCGTTAAATAAACAATCTGGACAGACTGGGGAGAGTTACTCAGCAGACAGTCATTAAACAAACAAAACAAGGTTAAAAAAGAACCTGGCTGTTTAAAGAATGTTGTATTCAATCATATTAAAAGAAAGTTAGGCAGAAGAAAAAAAAGCTATAAAAAAGAGGAAGAGGAAGAGGAAGAGCGGTGGATCAATGATTTGGTAATTATTTTGGCTAAGGTTAGGTACTGCTGTTTTCTTTATGGTATTTTGTCAAGTCTAACGTCAGCACAGCCTTCTTCAATGAAAACATTAAAGATAATAAAGTAATACTTTGTTTCCCTCTACTGACAAGCTTTATGGAGATGCTGATTACATTTTTCACCATTCTTGCATTAGCCAGCAAACTAGCCTCACCTAAACTCCAGAGAATCAATATCGGGTAAAGAAAATCATAAGAAACCTCAGACCCAACAGTACAGATAAGCTGAAGGCTGCAACCCGAGAATGCTTAACAACTCTGCAGATGCACAAAATGAATCACTCAATGACTTGACACAGTGATGCACTAATTTATGCAAGAGGAATCCAACCAAGTAGTGAGTATATACACTGTATATAAACATACTTCTTCTAAAGTCAAAACTACTGTAAACAGAACTATGTTTTTTTCCATTAGCTCTTAGCCAAAATCATCAGGGTGTAAAAGAATAAACACTTAGAAAGCATGGCTTTTAAAACTAAATTAAACAAAAATGTTTTAATTGTTGTAATATACTGAGACACTCATACGTTCTCTTTTGAGGAGGTTTACTCTTTGTAATTTAATCTAAACGGTTAGGAAATCACCAAGGAATATATATTTAGGCCTATAGCGTTACCAACAGCTAAATTGATTGGGGATAGGTTATTATGCTGTTTTTGATTTCCTTAAATTAGAATATAAGAAGCCTTTCTGGAAAGTCAGCTCTTTGTCACTGTTCCTTGAGCTAATTTTACATCCTTTTCTTGCTGTCCAGTCTGACGGTAGGAATCGTGACATAAATGCCAAGCAAAAATATGAACTTTATGAGACAGATCAAACGTAAAATATATGTTAGGATGCAGATTTTCCCAAAATAATAAAAAGTAGATGCATTGATTTGATTACCAGGATATGGATAGACGGGATATTCCAACGCTAATAGAGAAAATCAGCAAGCAACCACATTTGGCTGCACACAGACCACTCTAAGAAAAAGTGCTACGTTGACATCTGGTGGCACAATGTTAAAACTTGTTTTTTAAATGGAAAATGCTCACACAACATAAAATGTAGCCAGTAAAACAGAAATACCGACAACTAATGAGCATACCTTGTCTATCTCATTGAATAAAAGAATGAAATAGTGTTCTATGGACAAAACAAAAAGACCAAATGGGGAAGAAATCTTTATGAAATACCTTCAAATGTCACCCATACTGAGTTCTCAAAATCAATGCTTTAGATGAACACAGGGATATAATGTTTACTAACTGCAAATAATTTTGATAAATACAACAAATGCGTGGGAACATTTACACACTAGTTATTTAGTCCTTCAAACACCCCACAGCCTGTTAAACGTATGGCATTTTAGTTTTTGTTTAGTGATGAAATCACATTTTTCTTTTAAATATTGTGTTGGCCTTAATAGTTCTATTAAAACTAGCATTAAAATCAAATATGTTTATTTCTCAGGCATTCCAGAGTGCACTTTAGGTGTTTGTTTTGGGTGAAAACCCTGTTTAAAGACAAGTAATGTATGGCACTTTCTGACATGACACTTCACAGACTATATCTTTGTTTCCAGACTTAATTATGCCTTTCACAGATTTAATATGTCAGATTTAGGAAAGCAGCCCGAAACAAATCAAAACCCTTTAAATGTGTCATAATATGTTATGGTCAATTGTGATACTAATTGAGCTTAAACACATTTTAAAATGCAAGTATTAATGAACTTAAAATCACATCTTTGTAAACATATACCAAATAGATTTGTTACGTTCATTAAATGTGACCAGGTATACATTTAATAACTACCTTTGACTGATTAACTTTAAAAAAGAAATTAAGCAATGATTAATTCGCTTTGAGGAGTTTGCATGTACTCCCTGTGCATGTGTGGGTTCTCTCCGGGTACTCCCGCTTCCTCCCACAGTCCAAAAGCATGACTGTTAGGCTTATTGGGCACTCTAAATTGTCCTTAGGTGTGAGTGTGTGTATGAGTGGTTGTATGTCTCTGTGTTACCCTACAATGGACTGGCGACCTGTCCAGGGTGAACCCCTGCCTCTCGCCCGCTGTAAGCTGGAGATAGGCGCCAGCAGACCCACCCAGCCCCAATAGGGACAAGGGTGTATAGAAAATGGATTGATGGATGGATGGAAAAAATAGTGCTGTTATCATGGCCTAGTTATGTTGTTGTCTTGGATGAGCTGTCGACTACAGCGAATAATAAAAGTGTTCTGTAACATTTGTTGATATCTTTCAGTGCATGTTCTCATATTGCATTAGTCTAAACATAAACAAAGACCCAACCTAAACAGAAAAAGCCAAATTACATAATTCTATCTTCCTCCCTTCTTTGTTCTTTTTCTCCACAAACCAAGATCTGTCAGATGGATTGCTCACAAACATGATTTTCTGGGAATAACAAGCAGAACAATTTCCCTTCCATTTAGACAAAGTACAGTTAATTTTTCATAGCTGAAGCTGCTGTTGGTGGTTCCTGGATGGATTTAAGATCAATCCAGGGCCTTTCACTTAGGAGCAGAAGCTTGATTTCATGCAATGATACATGCTGCCATCTCATCCAACTGACAAACTCACAGAGATCTGTCAGAGAGCTGGGGCAAAGACAATGACTGCCTAGTAAATGCACATGGGGACCTCCTCTCCAAATAGAAAATGCTGTGAGATGTGAAAAGTTGAGCGACAGCCTCAGTAATGGGATACCTTTTTGCATATCAATGTGATTTTGCAGCAGAAGGTGGAATAAAGAGATTAAGACGATACCATTTGATATTCATGTAAATCGTCTTCCTTTTACTGATGTGATTAAAGTGTGTGTTTTTTTTCTTTTTTGTTGACATTTGGCACATCCCATTCATTTGTATTTGTTTGTGGCTGAAATGGTGGATTTGAAATACAATTATCATTGTTTTCCCTTCATACATGAGACCTGTATCATTAGAAGTAAATTGCACATGTTAACCTAATTCTTAACCGTTTTTGGTAATGATTAAGGTATTCACACACCTACAAGTAACTTCATTAGACGCAACTTGGAAGTACACCATTGGAACTCATTTAGCTTTCAGAACATGTCTTAATTATTTGTCTTAATTATTAGTGAACACCTTTTTAGTAATTCCTAAAAGGTAGTTTTTTGACATTAGAGCATCATACCGCAGATTTGCTGTATTGATTCAGATCTATTGACTGTTACTATCATTGGATTTCAGTGAAGTTCTTGTTCAAGAGACCAGTTAAAGACAATCTGAGCTTTGTGACATAGTGCCCTATCCTGCTGGAAGTATTGAGCAAATGAATCAACACACTGTGGTCATAAAAGGATGTATGTTGCTATAGTGTTTAAACAAAGATTATCTGAAACTCAGTGGTCACGAAAATATCCCCCACCACTGTACATTACCACCACCAACCCGAACTGTAAAGCAGAGAAGCATAGACTCATGCTTTGATGTTGGCCCTTTAATTTGAATGTTACAGCTGAATTGGAGAATATTCAAATCAGTTAGCATTTTTCCAAGCTATTGCCATCCTATTTTATCCATCATAAGTGGCACCCAACATGGTCGTCAGCTGCTGCAGCTACTAGCTTTAAGGTTTTAAAACTTATATAGTCCTTGGTTGAAACAAGTCATTACTTCAGCTACTAAGTAACTTCTGTTATCTTGAACTAGCCAACCCATTCTATTATGACCATGACATTGACTTCTTCTCAGCTACTACTTACTCGACAATTTGTCTCTGCCAGTGCAAAACAAAACACTGAGGGATAACCATACCACATTTAAAGAAGTTGCCCAAGTCTCCTTTATTTTTCATACTTTGCTTGGTTTGATTTATTTAAGCCCTTTTTACAAAGACAAAAAGCGTAAAACCATTGAGTTGCTGCCATGTGATTTACTCAGTTGAGGTTTTTGATGTCAAGCAGTTCAGCAGTTGTAACAGTCAGATGTACGGTAGTTTTAATTTTCATAACAAGAAGTCAGTTCACAAATGCAACATGTTTGCTCTGGTCCTACACGGAATAAACTCATGTCATAATAATGAGGCAAGCTGCTTCCCTTGGCATGCCAGTGAGACCTTCTCTTGCAACAGGGAATAGGACATTCTGGACATGAAGGCCAGTCTTATAATGATTTTCCAGCTGGCTCTGGTACGTCAAGCCAAGCGATTGACCCCCATCCAGCTGAACAGACTGCAGACCTAGATGTCACCCTCTCCCCGCTTGCAAGACCCCAACAGATTCTCTGATGGGTCATCAAACCAAAGTCCCTCTATGGAGCAGAGGTCATGAATGACAGTTATCACAGGACCCCTGCAGCTCCTTTCATCCGCCATCCAAAGCTACTTGATGTGTTTGGAATTGAAGAGTGTTATTTGCTATGTTGTTTAGATCATCGTAAGCCTGAATGTGTAGTTAACACTGACGCTGAGTGGTTTGGAATCAGGCCATTGGCATTGTTTGCTTTATATCTTTGCAGACGTAATTAACCAATGGTTGCTGAGTAAATGAATGCAGTTACAGTCCTGTCAATAAATCTGATTCAAGATAACTTAATTTGGCTAAGCACTGTGTTACAGAAATTGTGACACATTTTATCACTCAGACTGAAACATTCTGACGATGAATTATTGAAAATAAATCCATTATCTCAAACATATTTTATTTATGAATGCACCAAGTCACTGGAGGACTTTATCACTGCGGGGTAATTATTGTTTCACATTGTATCACCGCTCCTTTCACAGATGCAACCGCCAGAGCAAACTGCAATGAATCAAAGATTTGCAAGTTTTGATTGACATTTTTTGTGTCTGCAGGGGGCCCAAAGCGACATTAGCTGAATTGCCTTACTTAATGCTTTCTTACACATTCTGTTTCTCTTTTAGCGTGCCTTGTAAACACTGATTCAATAATGCATTTCATTATACCGAGGAGAGGAGATGAGTGTCTCGAGTGGCTCCTCTCCATCTCAATAATAGGTCAACAGCTGTATTTAAAAAATTAATCACATTCTTGGCAGTTGCAAAGGTTAGTCGCACTACTCCGAGATGCAATATTGGAAGCTCAGATCAGCAGCAAGTCTCGGTGGGGATGGGGAAGACTCGCCTTTGATGAGAACAGCATGTAAATGATTTGTGTGTGTTTATAGGACACGGCCAGCCCTGCCGTGCTGCAATTACAGCAGCGTTGGCACCACTCTGTGGCAGAGGCTGGCAACAACAGATGGAAATGAGCAAGAGGGAAGCGTTGACCTCACTGCAGAGCTGCAGTTCATGCCCTCTTTTATAAGACTGTTCATGTTTTTCTGTTTTCTTGCATGTATTGCCTAGGCTTTTTTTGAGCCCATATAACACCAGATTGAGCTAAAACTGTATGAATAATTTTTTTTTTTTAGCTACACTACGAGTTCTTGCAATGAGGTCTACAAAACAAGTCATTTGTTGAGTCAAGCTGTTTGTGAGCTCTTTTAGTAAATTAAAATATTGATGCTTCCCTTACGTCAAAGACAAATTACTCTCACGGATATTTTGAGGTGCGAGGACATGACAATTAAATATAAATGTCTACCTCGGTTTGCTTTTAGTTATTCTGAAATATTTACAGTCGTATTCTGGTTTGCCGTAGCTCTTTACTTGTTGCACACTGAATTAAGTATGGCACTACACTTTTAATTAAGACACTGATTTAGCCATAACAGTTAAAACATAGTCTGTGTTAGTCAGTAACGTTGCTACCTGAATTAGTAAACGAAAGAGAAATAATTTATAATGCCAATGACTGGAAACATTGTAATAGTGCTATGTGCAAGGGAGAGCGGTGGATCTTCCTAAGAAGCTTTTGTTGTGTATTACTTTCTGTTGGTATGACTGTCTGTACACCAATGGATTGGAAATTATTTTAAACATTTATTATATACAGAAACACAACAGTCTATTTGTTAACATTTTAATCTGTGGATGCCGTCAGGGCCACAGTTCACATATTGTTAATGCAAATCGAGATTTCTATGTATTTATTTTTATTTTACCCTTGGAATGTAATTAGTTAAAAAAACAAAAAAAAAAAACAATCACCAATTAAATTATTATCCATTAAATGAAAATGAGAATTGTGTTTCCAAAACAAAAGAAACCCTCTGGGAAATCATATTCATCAGCTCTACATTTCCTTGCACTGATTAAAGGAAGGATACGACTCGGCCTGGCAGCGATATTCCTGGCTCCGTTAGAACTGCTTAGCCTCCTTTTAACACGGCGTGTCCTTATTTGCCAAAAAAAAACTATAAAAAAGAAAAAAAATTAAGCAAAAAGTTAGGGTTGTGTATAATGATTATTAATATGAATCATCATCAAAATCCTTTTCTATTTTAACGTTTAAAAACTTTTAAAACACTTCTCTAAAATACTCACTCCAGCTAAAATAGGAATGCACTGAAGACAATGTTGAAACCTTTGTAATGGCGCCATCTAAAAAATTACTTTAGGCAATCATACATTAGACTCCCTTTAAACTCTATAGATGGAAAGGATTATGTTGTTATTTAGCGACAATAAAAAGCAAACACTGAGTTAACAGTTTTACAACTAGATTTATTATGTAAGAAAAACAAATGAGCTCTGTGGCAGTTCAGACATCAAGAGGAAGGAAACCTGTTTACCCCCCAAAAAGTATTTTGTTGGGACAATTATTTTTCAATTGGATTTTCTATGATAAAATACATAGGAAAATTACAGTGGCGGAAAAAAATTATCCCACCATTTATTGGTCACAGATAACCCTACTGATCAACAATTTTTATAAATAGATTGGGGCTAATCATCCTCATCAAAGGATCACCCAGCTTCTCATACAAAAAAAAAACTATTTTCAACGGAAACAACTAAAAAATTAGAGAATGTTTGATTGTAGCTGTAGGCTGATTATACGTTAGTATTTAACCTACTTTCCATGCTACACATTTGTGGCACTGAAATTCAGTTTTAGGACCAAGCAACATGTTACTGGAAGATTAACCACTGTTGTTTGAATGATGAATTTTGAGTGACATGTTGTCAGATTAATTTCCTGACAGCTACAATGTTGAAGTGCTGTTCAATTCTTGACAATGATAAAAAGTGACACATATACATCACCTACATTACATAATGTGCTTACAATAAAATAAGCTATTTAGGTGATTTGTTACGAGATGGTGTGTGCTCATTAGAATAGTGTTGCCGGTCAGAACTGTAACAGAAATGAAAATCTACTTTTGTCTTTGTGAGATATTGAGTTGGTATTAAGTCCCATTTTGTCTAAGGGTTAGCGCTCCAAATGTACTGCCATAATTTTTTGGCAACCTGCTTTTTTTATTTTTATTTATAGATTATGGGAAATAGGAAATATTGTAAGAATTATGTCAACTTCCTTTTTTTATTAAAGAAATGTTAGTACAGCACCTTGAATAGAATCAGAGCTAACATTGAAATGACCCAAGAAGTCTTAGTTTGATTTGACTTATATCTCATAATAGGTCTCACCAACTGGATCTGATTTAGCTTTTTCCTTTCGGCCTTTGCCCTCAAAATCAGTTGTCAGTCACTTTTGAAGCAGATCAAACAAATCCCAGCTGTCACCTTATTTAACTTGCATCCTGAAAGATAAGTAATGATCTTGAAGCTCAAGAGGTCATTCATTATTCCCTTCAAAAATTCCAGACAAAACTAAATTTCCTATTCCTCACCAATAACAAGCTCTATGTCACGTTTGAATGCAAGCAAGCATAACTCAATTAAAGTTTTTTTTTTTTTTCTTCCTGCCTTTTTTCTGTTTGACCCTATGTCACCTTGTTAGCAATAGAGACTTGGATTACAGTTTTTCTGGTAATATCCCGTGGGCCTCCTGGCAACACGCAACAGACAGACTGCACTGTGTGAAGCCTTTGAAGATTTTACCACTGTCCACACATTGATCCAGGCCAAAACGGAAAGAGAAAGCTGTGAAACAAAGGTGTCCAAAGAGTTTCTACCATCTCTGAAAAAGGAGCGCGTTGTGTCGTTTAACTGTGTTGCTGTGTTGTTGTTGTATGAGCCCCACGGAAACAGTGCCCCCTCCTGTTGCCACTACCTGTGATACGAGTCGTGTTGTCGGGCCGTGTCTGCGCCTCACAGCTGTCCTGTGTTTCAGATACTGGACAGTATGCTTGCCACCTCTGTCCGTGTTTGCAGGATATTGAAACAGACCCGTGGCAGGAAGCTGGGGCCCGCCGGCCATTTGGGCTTTGCACTTGAGCTGTTCCTTATGACCCTATCACATTTCTTTCTACATCCCAATAAACAACCAAGTCAGTGTTACAATACGTGGCATTGACTATGCTCTTTTAAAACGTACTCTTTAGCTTTAAAATATCAAAACTTGGATTAGGTATAAGTTAAACAATCTCCTTTCATTCTTTTAATAATGATAATCATTTTAATAACACACATTTCTATGAGAATTGCTGTTGGTAGAATTAAAGCATTGCTCAAAATGAATTCACACAAGGAACAGTCCGGTTCCAACTACTATGCAAACCAGATAGATGGCTTACATTTAATTTATATCATACTCCCAGAAGAACAATTTTTATTACAAAGGGATCCTGGTGGTGATATTTGGCCTATAAAGAAATTAACTTTGTCTCTTTCCTAAGTATACCAATGCATCAAGCCATTATCTCTGTGATAGATAAATTCTATTTGATATTACACCAGACAAATGTATTCATATTGCATATTTTTCTAATTTTTCCTGTCTGACCATCTGTGTGCATTACGTCTTACCAAGATTAATCCGCTGATCCTACAGGGATAGAGGGCAGGTGATTTTTTTTTCTTTTCTCACGCGCAATAATAAGTAAGGACTGATATCAAAGCATAATCCACTATAATATATTTCAATCTTTGTAATGTATCAGGGACAGTGATTTCCATAACTGGGCCACATTGTGAGCTGTTTTTTTTATCCTGCATTTAATTTGCGAGTGTGTGAATGTGTTGAGACTGGGCATATTGGGACAGACTGTGGCCAGAGAGTCATATGTTGAACATTTAGAAGATGACTGGCTTATGAAATAGTACTGTGTGTCCTTGGATCAGAGCGGTAAATCAGTTAAGGAAAATAACTCTTGATAGGATTGTTGGGAGAGTGAATACCCTGGGTGATAGGGATATTCGGAGACCTGACTGATCAGTGAAACCAAGGGCAAAGGTCTGACTTACACTTACCCTCTCATCGTGAAATCTGTTTATAACAGGCTGCTTCAGAATGTGAATTCAAAAAATGTATTTTCTGTGCTGAAGTATCTCAGGGTCATACTGGTGCCTGAAATACCATGTATAGAACTCACTTAACACAGCATTTAGCCCCTAATAGTCAGTGTGCTACATGTACCATCTTAAATTCACTTATGTACAACACTTGTCGTTTTCAAGATGTTAAACAGGATGAATGGATGCACAGACAGATTGCAAACTCGAGTTAATGATCGGCCTGTCAAGCAGAATCTTTATTACTTAATCTTTGGGTCGTGCTGTACAGGATCAAAGCACAGCAAATGCAAAACTGTATTGATTTTTGCCTCCTAGAACTCACATCTACACGACCCATTTAAAACAAATCCTTTCTTTAACCACACATTCGTTGTCTTTAAAAATACCCTTGGTGAAAAACATGATGTTTCAGTGTTTTTTTTAAATTTTATTTTCATGAGCATATTCAAGATAGAAATTTAACTGATCGTCTTTGCTTACGAACCGTAATGTTTCTAAATTGTAATTGTTTGCTTTATGTTTTTTGTTATAAATCTATATATCTTTGATTTTAAACATTTCGATTAAAGATTATCGGATTAAAAAAGGATTCTAAACTACGACAGATGGTTTTTGTCTATGAGTCCCATACGCTTATCCTTTCAACATCCATCCGAAAATCTGATACTCTGTAACATAATTGAAAAGTTACTCTCAGTATAGTCTGTTCTGCCTGTAATGTCAGGTGTGTAATATCAGTTTTGTGATATATAGGTCCCTGAAAAAAACAAACACAAAAACTTGTTATACTTAAAAAAAACTAAAAAAACTTTCCCCCTAAAACACACTGATTTACAGCAGTATGTACCATCAATTTTATCATTCGTTTAGCCAAAACCAACTGTTTGACTCATTGACTCTGTGATTAAAAAAGCCAGCAGGAGATGAAAATTAATTTAGGAATTGGCTCAGTATATATATTTTTATAACGCTTTGCCTTTATATGACACATCCACTTATTCAAATTGGAGAGGCGGGGCAGTCTTGTGTTTTAAATATTCATAAGCACTTAAATATATTTTTGGCCACTCAGGGGCAGCAGACACAAAGCTACATACAACAGCCAGGTTTGTGCATTATGTGAAGGAGAAGCGAATGTCTACAGAAAATAACTCTTGATCCAGATATGTCATTATATATATATATATATATATATATATATATATATATATATATATATATATATATATATATATATATATATATATATATATAT
>JAVLVB010000173.1:3116201-3140060 GCA_032876305.1 Orestias chungarensis | reverse complement strand
AACAGGGACCAGAGCCATGCAAGCCAGCAAGAGATGGTATCTTTTGTTGGACAGACAGACTGATGAATATTAATAGTCTATTATTATGATGATAATGATGGAAAAAAAAATGTTTAGTTTCATTTGATAGATTATTTACACACAAGAGGGCAGTGTAGTGCCAGAAGCAAA
Organism: Orestias chungarensis; assembly: GCA_032876305.1. Taxonomy (NCBI): domain Eukaryota; kingdom Metazoa; phylum Chordata; class Actinopteri; order Cyprinodontiformes; family Cyprinodontidae; genus Orestias; species Orestias chungarensis. The sequence goes on along the minus strand of JAVLVB010000173.1, from coordinate 3,139,889 downwards.
AGGTGTGGTTACCTGGCCTCAGGTAGGTAGAGAGATTTGTGCCTGACAAACAGCTGCTTGCCTCAGCTTTTATATGCTGTCCGTGTTTTGTTAATCAGACACCTTTGGTATGTTTTTCCACTTACTTTGTCTAAATTAACGTGATAAAGGACTTTTTTTGGGGGTTGATGTTATGTTTTTTTCTCTTACAAGATTACATGCATAATGTTTTTAACATCAGGTTCAATTCCTAAAAATATAATAACTTTTATAAAGGTCATTAAATATGTTTGGTCGAGGCAAGGTTAAGCATTTAATTTATAATTTAGTTTTTAGTTTAATGTTAAAAACCTCTAACCCTTTGTTGGGTGCCATGCCAAGTTGAGTTTATGCAAATAGAAAGTAAATTGCAGTAAATTATAGCATAAAATTACACAACACAAAATTCTTGAACTCATTAAAAAAAAATCAGATTTAGTCATCAACATTTAAAGGAAAAAAAAATATTACTTGGAACGTTACTTATCTTATGCTAAAGTAAATCAATTTCTTTTGGAGTACACGCTATTTCTTCCACAAAGCAGAAAGTCTATTGAGTCTGTGTAGATGGCACCCCTCAGTTTTTTTATTGATGACCATTGGGTGCAGTCTGAAGGAAGCAGTGTTGGCAAACACATGGAAGGAAACCGCTGCCAAGACAGATTTTCTATCAGATTGCTCTTTGAACTTTAAGCTTATGAGCTGCTGACAAACTCAGACCCTGCATGGCAGCTTACCACAGTGCCCCTCACCTTCCTTCCTTAGCCCAATCCCTGAGTGCTTGTGAAATATACAAAGTAAACATTGAAGTCTAAAGAAAGGAAATACCCTGCTGTTTTCCCCCTCAAATGTGTACAATCTCATGTGCTCAGTGATTCCGCCCTTAAGTCTAAATGAAAACAGTGCTGCCTCTTTTCTTTAATGCCAACACCTAGCAGCGGAGCTGCATGTCAGAACGCTTCTCCCTAGATAATTCTGGACATGTGAGGCTTACTTTCTTTTTTTTCTTTTTTCTCTCATTGGACTTCATTAGACAAACTTATTAGTTGCACATGGCCAAACCAGACCATGTGTTTTCCTTGAGGAAAACGTGCTGAGGAAATTGCTATATCTTCTGTCATAAGACAAGGACTGAAAGCTATTTCCTCAACTTTTTTTGCACGCGTGGCATGGCGTCAGCCCCGTGGGGTGGGGAATAATTCAGCCTTGGGGGAGCAGGGCCCGAGCCTTGCAGGTCCTCATCCTTAACTGAAAACTGATATCTACAATGAGCCGGACACTGAACCCTAAGGGAAATCCAAAGTCATCCTATGGGAGATTAGCGCTGTGACCCTTGCCTTGTTGTAACCTTGTCTTCATGTACTTGACTATTACTACTACAAGTCTGGAAGAGAAAATTTGAATAAGAATTTGCAGAATCTGGATATTGTAAAGGTTAGATATATTAACACATTTATTTTTGTAATTGCTGTTTTATTGCTTGAATGATTTGTGAGATTTGATTCAATATTGAGTTTATTTTTAATTTAATACAAGTTGTCTTGGTCCTGTGGTTGCAACCCTCAGTCCTTACCTATCCACTATAAAAGCTTAACTGTTAGTTTGAAATATTTGTGTTCAAAGGTGTTATTGCTCACTAAACTCATACTTAAGTTTACAATGTTATTCAAGCAAGAAGGGGTCTTTCTCTTGAGAACCTATTCTAGAATGGGGGGAAACACTTGATTTTTTTCTGTTGTAAAACATTCTGTCTTGTCAATATTCTCTTTTTTGTTGTTGTAGAATGATAGGAAATAGCCATATAACCCTTCTCATCTTGATCGATAGCAAATATTACATATGTAAGGTAATAGTCTTTCTTTCAATGTTACAAACCAAATAACTGCAAAAGTAGTTTATTTTAAGTAGGGTGATCAGGAGGATAAACTAATGAACTGCATTTGATTTGTTTCATTTAGCTGGTTTGTCTAAATCCTATAGGCTGCCATAGAATTATAATTAGTTTTTTTATTCAATAAGTTAAAAGTTCCATATTAGCCCTGTCACAGTTATATTACATGAATGAATCTATACCAGTGCACTCCAATAGCATTGGTATTTTTACGGCTCACTCAAATTTAAATGCTATGTAGGTCCGCGTCAACAACAGTAGACTGACTCAGAAGATCATATAGTGACTTAAATGTGCTTTAATCCTTCATTAAAATGTTTATATCAATTTTATTTCAGTAAATTTCTTACATATAACTTATAGTGGGATGTTTTACAAATATTCTGAGGATTTAGATCGGGGGCTAAATTTAAAACTTTGCCTTAAGCAATTAAACTTCTCAGCCCTATTTGTGGTGCATACCAAAATTGTAAATAAAAAGAAAAAAATAAGACTAACAATAGTACATATACCTGAAAATTTTGTTTAACATGCACGTCGACAAGTTGTATTATTACATATTTGCAAGTCCTATTACTTTTTGCACCCTTGTGACCCAGGTAAAAGATAAAAAGTTTTTTTGGCCTTGTAACCCCACTTCCCCAGCCGGTAATCACCCTGGAGACCTGTAATCCCCGGAGCCTGCAGATGCCGCTGGGGGAATATTACTGTTCATAATATTAATCTGCTCTCAAATTCCTTTCTGTTACCAAGATGAGGGCCTTGTGCACCATGTTCCTAAGGGTATTAAGTGTGCTACGCGAGATTCATTGAGGGGTGGATTCTGACTCGTCAGGGATCAGGACCAGCATGCGGTTGAATCACCTCTTTACGGAACACCCACAAGCATGCAAAACCCATCTCCATATTACTATACACACACTTAACATGAAAGATGTGCGAGACCAAGAAATCAAATCCAAATCCAGCCCACATGAATAATGTCAGCCCCATCCAAATGCGGGTTAAAGCCTCTATAAGGTGCTCTACAACTGAATGTGATACCTGTCTTTGCAGTAGCTAACCCACTGTGCCACAGGGATACAGGAGCACCTTTGTCTTTATTACCTTCTTAAAGACTCATCACCATTACGGATTTTTTAATTAACAGGAAGACAATCACATATAGGTCCACCTGATGGATTTTAACTCATTGTACCTTAACTGTTTGCTTTTGCACAGTACCTGGAATAAGTGTTTTGCACCATTTGTTTGCACCAGTGTTGATTCATAAATTGCCAGAGCACAACAATGTAATCATAACAAGCCTCTGGGAATGTATTATTAAAAATGCAAGGCTAATGACAACGATTACATTAATCACACAGTAGTTGTCTTTGAGGTAGAGAGACAGAATATTTAGCTAATATCACCTATTAGGGGACCCTGACCACTTTCCGAAATGATTATTTTTTTTGCTTTTCTCATTTTTACACTAATGAGTTTCATCATCACATGAGTATGTATTTTGGGCAAAATGTAGCTTGAGCTTAACCGGTAGAAAACCTCACTGTGTCCCTGCTCCGTTCTTTGTGATTGCTGTTTGGATTGTCTGAGTATGGGATTGAATGCAACACACTGTGTGACTACAAACATTTATTCAATCCCCGAGTGAGTTAGTGGCATGTGAAATCTGGTCATACGATAGACACTTACATAAACATGCAGATGCCTTTGAGATGGATGTACCATTTGTCTAGTTTTAAACAGAACACTTCAGAGAAAACAAGCTTCCCTTCTTACATCTAAATCTAGGATGACATGAAATTAGGGTCTCCATAAAGAAAAACACTCTGATCCTTTCTATATCTCGGAAATGCACTTTCAATTATATAGGCAGTGTTGCATGTAAAGCTGTTTGTACAGTTCCCTGAGCTGAATCACCAAGCTAAGAACTTTCAGCAGAAAGTCATTCTCCTGAAGCACTGAGGCTTTACATGCCAGGTGTTTACACACTCCCTTCACTGGAGATGAGAGGAAAATCAACATTATTTTCACATTAGGTGTCTCTGTGTTTGATCTTATACAAAAGAACAAAGAAAGATTGAGAAATATGTAATGCAGCTTATTGATCACTGTTAGCTGGTGCTTCATTGTGATTCCCCACCAAGTGCGGCTTGGACTGACCCTTAGCTACCCTCTACAGTGGTATTAGTCACCATTAGCCAGACTGAGGTCACCTTGCAATGAGCCAGATGTCCCAGTGGAGGTGACACTGTCATGGGGTTAGTTGGCATATGCAGACTTGTATCTCAACCTTGACAAAAGAAAATGTATTTTGGTAAGTAAAGATTTCCAATGAGGCCATGCAGGCCTATGGGATTTTGCTGTCCTATCCCCTCTGCTTGTCCTGCATGATGCCCTGTTAGCTATCAGTATGAATGCAGACCATCAGCCATGCATTAAGTGCATAATTATTCCATTTCCAAGATAAATCTGGTGTATAGTGTCATATCCATCATGACTGTCATCCCCGACATGGAGAGTAGGGCACTAAATGAAAGCCTCTTTGCTCATATGCACTTCTATACAGTCATCAATTTTTACCAGTCTATCCATTGTTGGGTTTGACAAATTTGAACTAATAATGAATGATCAAGCAATGTCCCTCAGACAAGAACAGCCACAATAGGCATTCGCATGGAGGAAGGGGAAGGAAGCGGGGAGTGATGGAGGTGCCATTCCAAAACAGACAAACTAGAACTATAGCTGAAAAGGCAATCCGCTTTTGGATTAGCCCTTATTTCTTACAAGGTTGCTGTCCTGCCAATGAGGACAATGTTAGAAATTTGTTGCGATCAATATTTGAGAGTATGTCTGATCAAGAAACTGACCAGTGTACAAGTGTTAACAAAGGCCCTAGGCTGTGCTGTGGCGGGTTTTAAGCATGTATACACCGGAATGTGATGTAAAAACATTGGTTCTGTCGTCAGAAGGTGCTCAAAGTGGAGCTGTGATCCTTGTCCTGGCCTTGTTTCACAATAAATAACCTGCTTGTACACTCAGGCAGACATGAAAAAGAGATTTAGGCCTTTGCCAGGGGATGATGTTTTTTCCTCCATTTATTATATGTTATTCCATTTAACATGGGATTAAGCATGTCACTGCTGATTTAAAGCTAAAGCAGGCCTTCTGGGCTGATTGGAAGCAAAGAGGGTTATGTGACGTACATAATAAGAATATTTCTGCAATATTGGGGTTATTTTGAAGAGCTTAGCTGTGGATACTAAACCTTAAACAACTTTAAATTTAGGGGAATTTGATTTGAACAGGTTTTCAGAGACTTCAGTTTCTTCTGCTGTTTGGTGAATTGTCGTTAATGGAGCTGAGGATCATATTTTGTAAACTCTTTTGTGGGGACCAACAGTTTTTACAACCATTTGTTTAAAATAACCCACAATATGTTTTTCAGCATATGTACCTAATGTAAGAAAATCTCTGTGTTTTATGTCTGACATTCTACTTTTATGAATAGGCATTAGGCATTGTATGTAGCATCTGAAAGTGAATGTATGTGCCATACACACAGATGTGAGGTAAACAAACACAAGCAAAGGAAATGCACAAAAGACTGTCCAAACACTGCTTCAGGTTTCTGAGCGATATGCCATGTATTACATGCTTGACTGCCACTGTTGCATTAAAGGTAATTGATTCTTTTCAATGATTTTATATTGTGGGACGCCTGCTGGCATTGCATGTTTAAAGGGAGTGAGGGCATGTCATGCATGGCTTACTTCAACAGATATGGTGTTTTCTTGAAATTCAACCTAGCCTTTCTGCACCTTCTCAAGGTGATTATCTTCCTCGGACACAAGTCCTGCTGGATTTTGCTCCCCAGGATTATGGGTGATAATTTATCTTTCTTATTTCCTCTCCATGTAATCTCAGACATAATGACTCATACACTGTCTTCACATTCCAAGGTATTCAACTTGGTTGTAATAATGTAGATCACAATTTTACATGACTTTCTTTTATATGTGGTAGAAATATATGTTTTTGGCATTTTTCCTCTTTACAATAAACGGAAAATTTAAACCTTGACTATTTGAGTTATTATTCTTATGTTTTACCCACCTGTTCATAATTTTGATAAAAAGAAAGTCATATTTTCAAAGAGGTTGTGGCAAACAAATCACACAACATAAAGTGCACAAAGAGGAAATATGCATATAAAATCTTCTGTCTAAACTTAAGATGTATGTCTTAACAATAATCTTTGAGTATTTAAATTTGTTTGTATTTTGTTCCTATCCGGGGGTTTGAAAAGCCCTTTGAACATTTTCAAATGCTCTAATTTTATAGCCTTATTGTGTTTTATTAAGAATTAAAGTGAAAAATGTATAAATAAACATGTATGGTTTGTTTGTTATGGTATAGATAATCTACAAGGTGAGAATTTAATATGTATTGAAACAACAATAATCGTACAAAAATCTAATGCAGCACACCTTCAGAAATTCCTGTATCTTTACTGCCCATGGACTGTACCTTGTGTAATTTATTATCAAGATAAATAAATGTTGTACGTACGTACATATGTACGTACAAATTACTATCAAATCTGACTCTGCTTGAATTATTATACAAACAGCTCTGGGCACAAATTTCAGTCTGTCGGACACATTCCTTAAAATGCTTGTACCTCTAACTGCTGTAAGATCTTTTAATCTGATTTTACTTTCAAAAGGCAGCGTGTGATAAGCTAGTGTAGAAAAAACTGACCAAAGACTTCACTTTTCCTCAAAAATTAAGCACTTTTGAAATATGTTGCAGTTCCCTTATACACACCCCTCATCTATATTGTGCTAGTAAACAACTAAGAAGTTATTTTGGAAATGAAGCAATTAGGCAGATCCAAAATGAACACAACCCCCTTGTAAACCAGCACATGGCGATGTCATTTGCATGCCTTTGAATAAGTAATCTCTGCGGGGAGCTCCTTCAGCTACAATCCTCAATGCTATGCTCTTTGTTTTAAACACAGCAAACAAACAAAACAAAAGCATTGTGGGTCCACGGTTGCTGCAAGATCCCCCTCAGTCAACCCCCTCGGTCAACGCCCTCAAACCCCAACTGCAGTCGCTCAGATGTCAGATGACCTACAGCTGCCAGGCAGTGACTCCAATGGGTCATCAGTCAACACAAACAAAGGAAAAAAAGCTTGCCCTCTATTTAAAATAAAAGCATCAATAAAAGCTACTAACATCCGATACTAAGCTATATATATATATATATATATATATATATATATATATATATATATATAGAGAGAGAGATATATTTTGTTGGGTAGGAGGTTCTTAATTACAATCATTATCCATCATAGTCATGGCTCTTCTATTCATCCAGCTGATTAAGGACATGACAAATGAATGTGGGAAAAAAACGGAGTGTCAGGCTAAGAAGGGAGATGGATGTTCTCTCAGCAGGAAGGAGTGGGGACAAGTACAGTTATCGTTGGCAAGTGGCCAGAGGTTCCGAGCCGAATGCGTTTCCACTCGTCACCCCGGGGGCAATCAGCAGCAAGACTCCCACTGGCTCTGGTCCGTCTGTCACGCTCCCTTTTTAGTATTTATTAGTTAATGAATAACATGTCACTACGGTGCACCTTCATTCCCTCCAGTACATGTCTCCATAACCCCATCTCACCTTCCTGACCTGACAAAAACCTGGACGTCAGTCAAAGTTGATTTTAAATTTATCAAAGGTGTCTTTTCTGAGATCCATATTGAGGAATAGCAAGCAATCAATAAGAAGAGTTGTACTTGTCGTCTGTGTTTGTAATTATAAAACAGACAAGCTGAACATTAGCTAAGCCTAACAGTGAATATATTAAACACCATTTAGCAGGATGCTGTGTTTTCTCCGGCTCTACTGTGCTCTCGGCGGGAGATGGAGGGTTGCTGTGCCTATTGATGTGTGAAGCAGAATTAGCACAGGGAAGCGTTGTTGAGATAGACAACATTAGTGTTTGACTGACACATTGTAAGCCCTTTCTTTCGCAGACATTATTAGCAAACTCACTTTCATCCTATTATGCAGCACACAATTGATATCCTAGAAATCATGGAAAAATAATAATGCCATCAAGCTTAACAATTACCCCATACTTTATTTATTCCTCATCTCTCCTCCTTTTTGCACAGAAATAGCTTTCATATAAATCTGAATTGCTTTTTAAATGATTGGAGTGGCTCAGCTCACTCTGGGTATACAATGGACTTACATGGGATCTTTTGAGATGAAGTTATCTTATAAATTACTTCAATATCTGGTTTAATAACTGTTATTTACCCTTTATTGTTTTCTCTGTTTGAATCGTAATGTTATCGAGAACTTAACTGAGTGACTGACACAGACCGCACTTCTGCACTTTATCCTGACTAAGAAGTTTTTGACAGAAACTCAGAGTGGAACAAAAACAGACAATATTTAACAGTACTACACAGTAAATGACGATTTAGCACAAAAGATTATATCGACATTCATATCAATCTGAACAACGAGCAGATTTAAAGTTAAACCAGTTACAGTGATGGTGAGAAACTCAGTCTTAGCACGTCCTGTCAGTAATACAATAGAGTTCTCACAGAATCTTTATTAAAAATACTTAAAACAGATTGAAAGTATAATGCTGGTAAATGGAACGTTTGATATAGCTAAACATAGGAAAAGGTGATCGACTCCTTTTTGAATTTGAACGTGAACATGTTAAGCTCAGTGGTTCATGGAACAGGTCTCCAGAAGGATTCAGTCACAGGACAGAATTTTTGGCATAAAGCTTGTCATCAAATCAGAGACAAAATTTGGAAACCTGTGCAGAAAAAGTCAGATGCACTACCAAAAAAACACGTGGCATCAGAAAGAACGTGATGTTAATGTGAATACATTAAAGCAATCAAAATCAAAGCTTGACATAATTAAATACTAGTATGAATTATCTTAAGACTTTCAGAATTGCTACATCAAACAAAATAAGATTCAACCCAGATAGATAGATAGATAGATAGATAGATAGATAGATAGATAGATAGATAGATAGATAGTTATCTTACTTTAAAAAGCATTCGGCTTTCCCTAATACATGCAGAGTGTATGTATCAGACAGAAATATATGTTTACAACACTTTGCATTTGAAGACCTCTGATTTTCTAAAAGTAGAAATGTCATTGGTGTCATTTCAAATTTAATGCCATATGGTGATTGAGCTGCATAAACAACCTGCAGTAGAAGTTAAATTCACTGTCACATCCAGATGCTTTAGTTTGGGAAACAAAGAGACTGTAAAAATTGATTGTGATCGCAGCTTCGTGGCATATTGGAACAAAAGCCTGAGCTGAATGATTTATCTTTTCCCCCCTCTTTGAAGCAAAGAAACACTGTCTCCCCACAGCCTGTGTTTGAGCTGTATGAGCAGAGTACCTGGGGAGGGCAGCGGCATGCTAGACAGTACGCTGTGAAGCCTGTGTCCCCATATTTAGACTGTGCAGAGACAACGTGCATACAAAAGGGAAAGCAAGTACAGCAGCTCTGGCCTGAGGCTATCTTGTGTAGGACTCCCTGGGCTTGAACAAAGTGCGTCAGACATTTTTCGTAACACAGATGCATTTTGTAACAGAAGAAAAGAATAGTTGGGAAGTAATGGCAAGTCATGAAAATTAAAAACAGAAAGAAGAACTCTGCAGCATACCATGTTTTACACAGCTCCCTCGTTGATTACTATATATTGAAACAAAGTATTCTTGTTTTTGCTACGAATAAAACTGAAAGGCAGTGTTAAATAAGGCCATGTGATAAAAAAATATTTTACTTTACAGTCCCTGTGATACCTTACAATGCACAATGCTTTACAAGCTCTCTTTAACTATTAGGTGGCATCTCTATGAGACATTTTAATAATTCTGTTTTTCTTTATTTATTCTGGAGACGACATATTCAGATAACATCTGTTACGTTATGAATTTCCCATAAATCTTAAGCTTCTCTATGCTTAAGATGAGGCTTCATTCAAGCTGAATTAATGAAACATGATTGTAATTCCCTCACGTTGAAAAGGCTGTCATACAAAATTGAGGTGTTTACAGTCACTGTGTAATCTCACTGTCTGCCTGTGGAGGGAAAAATCCCACCATCAGAAGCCTTTTGCAGGCTCTGGCAAGCGAAGAAAGGAAAGACTGTGTAGAAAATAATAATTATAAAACTGAAACACTACGTCTAAGCAGAGTAAAGCTGAAGTTATGTCATGTACATAATTTATGTAGTTTGCATAGTTTAGACTCAAAATAATTTATTTTTTTCCCCAGGCAACAGTGTCACACAACACATAGGTGCATTGTGACATTGTTTAAATTGCACGGTCAACGGCACCACTAAAATCAGCAAAATAATTAATAAAAAATACTGCTAGTCATTACTTTTACCATGTTCCATTTGTTTCATACAGGTCTTAAGAGTTCCAAAGTAATAATCAATCGACCTAAAACTAAAAAGACATAAAGCAGTGAACTCCAATCTGTCATTTTGAACTTGTGTCTGCCTTCATTGCTGATTCAGTTACTCATTTGCAAGCTGAAGACACCAAACCCAACAATGCAGATGTTGCTATCAACAAACTCCTATAATTCCTCAGCGTGCCACAGGCTAAACACCTCCACGCCACTCTGCTTTGATGTAGCAGTTAATGAAACAAAAGGACCAAGCCAGGCATTTAGTGTATCACATTTTACAAAACGTTTTCAGAAGATTGATAACTTCTTCCAAAAAACACCATCAACATCTTATTTATTATTCAACTTCTGTGAGAGAGACTTTGTTTTTTGTTAGCCATAATCCTTATTTTAATGAGTAATCTATATACTATAAATTTCACCTATAGAAATTAGCATTTTATATTGTTTAAGATGTACCTGCGTGTATAAGGCTAATAGTTGAAGACTTATGTACTGCAGCTGACAACTGCTACTCTAAAAAAGGACTGTGTCAGTATCTGTATTACATTGCTTCTGTTTTTAAAATGTCTTGTAACTCTATTGTAAATTGAATAAATCCTCTGAATCAATAAGGATTAAATGTTAGGACAATTTTAATTTTAATTCTTGCATTAAAAGCTCTAGTTCCAGGAGTCACCAACCACTGCAGACTAAAATGCTTTTGATATAACACTGTAACTTTAGCATCTGCAACACATGGCTTGGTTGTTGCACACCTGTTCTGCTGCTCAACATTCTCCCAAAAAAAATAATTTCAGTGTAAAAAGTAATGTACTCTATCATCCGCTACTTTAACTAAACCTAATTATTTCTTCTTGCTGAGTATCACAATAGCAGTGAAATGCACAAAAACACAACTGAAACTGGGATAGACCTCATCATTGTTTGGCTGCACCCACAACTTAATTAATATTCGCTTGGAGCCTGGCTCCTTTGTTCCTTCTATATTGCAGCGATGTTCATCAGAAGTGAGCAAGAGTATAGATAATAGAGTGCAAACACTTCCTCTGGTGAAGCGAGCCCTTTCTCTAGAGGTTTACCCTACTTTACTTTTCAAACTGACAGAAATGGGTTGTATCAAATCTGCCACAGCATTACTTCATTAGAACGGAAGCCCACTTTACAAACAAACAAACAATAATCCCATCGCCTCCCAAGTCCCACTCCCACCCTCCTAAAATCAGACGCACACACTTGCCACCCCACCCAATTGAAATGTGTCACATCCCAGGCAATCTGTAATTTTGGACCCCAGGGGTTAATTGCCTGCCATTGCATCAAAGGATAGTTTTGATGTGCTTTTTGAGGGCTGTCTTTAACCAACCTAGGGAGTAAAAGAGACATGGGAGTGAATAGATGTGGTGAGAGCAGAAGGAGAGGAGGGCACAGGAGATTTCACTCGCGGCATAGCAGCGCAGGCATCTCCTCAGGTAATCCTGCCTCTCAAAGGCATTATTGAATTTTCTTGTTTTTCTTCTTCTCTTTGTCAAGGCAGCACGGAGGGAGTGTGTGCACAGGGAGAAGAGAGGAGGAGGGTTAAACAGAGCGCGCTTGACTTCTGAAGGGTCTGCAGCGGGTGCTTGATTCTCATTCACCTCTGCAGATCCACGTCAAAACACAGCCAGACCTTTTAAGGCGCCTGGCTTTGAAGTGAGAGGAGAGCCTCAAATCCATGCACTCCGCCACATATGCCCAGTCTGAAAAATTAGCAGCCATGTGCTTCTCCCTGCCCCTTTGAAGTTCCACGGACCGCTCGTCTATCCATGTTATAACAGAGAAATCACAAGGTATGCAGTCTGACTCCGAGATTAAGGGTGGTGAATCGAAAGGCAGGCAAAGCGCCTCATCTCGGGCTTTTGTTCAGTCAGACCGTGAAAACCTCTGCCTTGTTAACAATGTTTACCCAACTCTTCAGAAAATCTCTGTTCTGTTTTAAGGCTGAAACAGCCACCTCAAGAGTCGATTGTGACAAAACCCTTCTGTGATCTGCCCGACATCGGTCTAAAGAGGGGCAAGTGGCTCGTACCAGCAGGTGCACAAGTTTAAGATGTTAATTCCGTTTCCTTTTTATAGTAGAATCTGTCACATACTTTTCCTTTACAGTACCCAGCTTTTACAATGATAAAATACGAAAATAGCTGTGAGTTACATTTGGGTTTTAAGGTTACTTTTGCCGACCAAGGGCAACATTTAAGGGCAAAGCATTTGCCCTGGTGGACAATTGTATCAAACGAACAAAGGACATTTTAAACTGTACCAAACAATTTCCCTGTATGCTTTTCAAAAAAAATGATACAAATGACCACATACAGATCAGGATTTCTTTGGAAAATGATTTTATAAACAAGTGTTTAGTTATCAATGCTCATGATTCCGACCTACTCTGGTGACTGGAACTGTAAATTTAGGGAAATCCTCAAAGAAAATATTAACAAATTACTGTTCTGATTCTGCTTATCCTGTTGTAATCTGATTGGAAGGGTTTGATTAAAAGTGAAGGGTGCCACACGCCATCTAATCCCAGCTGAGCAGCACATTATGACCTCGTCTAACCTCCTCAATTGCCATACGTTTCCCTCTTGTCAGGACAGCTCAGCGCACACTACCAGACGGTTGTGCATGCTGTGCAGGAGTTCAGGGCCGATAATCCCCAAGCTTGTCTCGTCCCTTTTCCTTTTTATCCTCATCAATGGGACATTCACTCCTCACAAGAAGATTTGGGAGATGACTGCTATTTTGGTGCTCAAAACAGAAATAGCCCAGAGGGGCTGTGTAAACATTGTGGCTTAGCACTATCTGTCATAAGTGAGACTTGGAGACAAGTCTCCTTACTTCTAAGGTAAGCAAATCCGCATGTTGTTACGAGGGAATCGACGGCGCTAAAGCCTTGCTTAGTGACACATCCTGTTGTCAGAGGGTTTGTCTAAACAGGTATCACAGCTGTAAGCTGTCGTATCACTGCACATCATCACCATCCTCTGAACTTACTGTCAGCACATCATCCACCCAGCGTATGAAGCAAACCTCAGTTTTTAGTTTTTTTTTTAGTGGAAGAAAAAGGAAATTTTAGTGTCAGTAACAGAGGAAATAAATTCAGGGGGATCCAGAACACATGTGCCTTCAAACAAGCATGTATTTAAGTAAACCCCCCATCCTCAAGTGTGTCTTTAAATGATGTCGTTTGCGGAGAACTTCAGAAGTCAACTGTAACGCCTGCCTAACTCCCTGCTGTTTGGCATATGACTATAGTAATCTACATCTTCAAGTAGAATTTTTTTTTTGTGTGTTAATGTTAGGTACATGACACTTGCTGTCAAAGGGCTCCGATACAGGTTCATGTTAGTGAGCAAACAAGGGGTGTATGTTTGCATGAGTTTGCTATGGTTTTTTTTCTTTTTTTGCACATGGCACATATATGTTTGTACAAGTTTGGCATCAGAATCCTATTGCTGGAACTCCACAGGCGGCTCTGATCAGATGTTATCGAAAAGAGGAAGCTGTTGTGAGCAACCAGGTGCTGGGTGTGTCTGACTGAGCTGTCAGAAAGAGAAGGGTAGAAAGATTCATGGTTTCCCTGAAATAAATACCTCCTTCCAGTTGCCCCAAACATAACTAAGCAGAGATTGCCTTGGACAGCTAGAGTAACTTTTTAAAAGGCCTTTTTACTGATTGGTTTGTTTTGCCCTGTTGATAGGTCACTAAGTGATGGAGTGGCAAGGACAGCAACCTTCTTTTAGCTTTGCTTTTGGAACAGCTCCCTCATTCATAGCTGTGTATCTTAATTCTCTGAAGGTTTGCTGCATATTGAAAGGACCCAATATATTGTAAATGGAACCTAAGATTCAGTTGCTCTTCTTGTTTAATAAAGAAACATAAATAGAAGCTTAAGAAGAACAAAACCTAAAATTACAAAAGTTTTTATGTGAGCACATTTCACATGCTAAGAGCATTTTACAAATGTCTGGATTGTTGTAAGAATAGATATTTTGTTTTACCTCACAATATCCCACCTGGTAAGGTACCGACTGGGAGGTCAAGAAGGATGAATGTCAAACATTGTGCAGCCCCCTTGGTTCATCCCAAGCAGTCATTGGCATCAAAGGGGTAGACAACCACATGGCTGAAAGAGTCACAAAAACAGCAACTCACCAACTTTTCTCAATTACTTAAACCATATTATGCTCTCTACCAAATATTGATTAAGAGAGCCTTCCAAGTGTGTTGGGAGGAATTTCATAAACTAGCAAAACAATAGTGAATAATACAAACTCTGTACCTTGAGATTCATGGATGGATAGGAGTTGATAGGTTTTTGTTTTCCATACATATATTGTCCTGCAAGACTTTTTTAACGTCCTCCTTTTAAATTAACTTCTGTTGGATATGCATGTGCTCTGCTGGAATATTTTTCTATTTGTTACAAAATCCTTGCCAAATCCTTTCAAGGATGTCAAACGTTGCATGTAATTTAGGAATGGCTGAAAAACATCTAGTAATAATAAATAGTGCAATTTTAATCTAAATCATTATGCTTTTATGTGCCTCCCATACCTTTGGGGTCTATGAAGCAGGATAAAAATATTAACTACTGCCAGCTTTGTGAAACACTTATGAATTGCAAATTCAGTGTGTGTTTTAGTTATGTTTAATTAGAAAAAGCAGCTCAGGGACACTCATTTTTTACCATTCTCTGTAGAAGGCACGTACTCAGACATTCGGTGGGATGATTTAAGATTCATATATATTGTTGTACTTCAGTCATTTCATCTCACAAACTCACTCTAAAGCAATCATTTAGGCAGTGTTTTGGGTTGTTAAGGTCATAGAGTTATTTGCCAAAAGTCATTAAGTTTATATTTAATAGATCTTAGAAGTAATTTCTCTTTAATTGTTTGGCTCAGAAACCTTTTCTGCTTTATTTTTTATTCTTTATTTTGTGGTGAGTATCATAACAAATATCAGGGTCCTGAATTAGACAAATATGTTGACAATTGGGGTACTGTAAACTTTGCTGTAAATCACATTTATCTGTAACAAAGGAGTTACTTGAGTCGGACTCCCCAGACTAGCTTTCCATTCAGGCTAGTGCTCAGTTGTCTGCACACAAGTTGCCCCAAGGCTGCCAGCCCACCCATGACGAGGAGCTCCATGAAGGAACTGATTTGTTATTTCAACTGAGGAAAGGCTTCCTAAAAGCGTTTTTTTTTGCTTTAATGAAGTTTCTGGCACCAATAGGCTGGTGAGAAGCCAAGAGGTTTTAGTATTTTTTAGTAGGGAGCTAATATGATTTGACTTGGCAACCAACAAAAAAAAGTGTAATTGGCACAGAAAATAGCCATGAGGTGGAATCCCAATGCCAAATTCGTCATCAATGTGTTTTTTTAAGCTAGAGTTGTAAGAAAAAAATGTAATTAAGGCCATTGTTGCAGTTCTCTGTGGGAGGGCATTTACTTAGGCTAAGCCTTGTAATTATGAATGATATCCTCTTTGGCCTGCTTTACTTTCTGTCCCTGTTCCAGAAATTGGATTTGTTCCACACACCCCTGCAAGACATAAGATAATCTTTGACCTGAATTGTCATCACCTGCATTTGCTGTGCAGAACAGCGTTTATCCTTTTCACTTAGCCTATACACTTAAAAGCATGCTGTTGCATACAAGGGACTGAGGTAACACGATGATCACAATTTGCCGCCTTGCCTTCTGAGAGGCTGAGTGATTCCATCAGCATTAGGTAACCTGACTGCCCCCGCTGCTCAATGTACCTGTTGAGAAAGACATTAGTACATTGGCACAGTAGGACAAAAGAGGGTGGGATCAGTAGTGGTGCTTTGGTCAAGGGTGTGATGCTCCTTGAGATTGAAGAGTACTCGCTTTCACTGGGTGTCTTGCCTGACCTACCAAGCTAAGCTGAACACAGAGTAGGCTTTCATTGAAAATGGCCTAATTGCTTCACCTACTGCTAAAGTTACCATCTGATCCCCTTGGATTTCTAAGTCACATTCCCTTTGATTTCCTTTTATACTGTGCTTTTATTTTTTTCACTTTGTTGTGGAGCTCTTAGACATGCAGTGTTGTGCCATTTAAACATAGGTTGTCAAAGGAACTTAATTTATCCCAATTTTGTCCATGGGTAGGGATTGTCCATGTATTATTTGTGTTTGCTTTATATGACTGTAGCTATAAATGGCTTACTTTGGTTTGAATGTGTGGAACATGAGGGAAAGTAGAATATTTTACATGACATAATTTACATTAAATAATAACAGAGGTATTGATTCTGTATTTTTTTGTTTGTTTGTTTGTTTTGTTTTGTATTATATTCCTATGTGCATTTTTTCTCTTTACTGCATTGACTATTTTTACACAGGGAAAAAAAGGTTTACAAAAATGACTTTCACAAAAATACTTGCACATAGAAGGACTTGCTTTGTTCAGCAATGTATTGCGATTTTAAATTAAATTGAGTCAATTGAGTTTGATAGTCAAAAGAAGTATTTGTTAACTTAAAAAAATGTTTTTCAGTCATGATATCTAAACTATAACTGTATTGGGATTGGGATGACATATACACGTCCTGCTCTGTGGTCAGAGGGATTTTAAGCCATTCTTCTTGCAGGATAGTGGCCAGGTCACCACGTGATGCTGGTGGAGGAAAATGTTTCCTAACTCCCTCCTCGAAAAACACAACAAAGTGGCTCAAAAATATTTAGATCTGGTGACTGTGCAGGCCATGGGAGATGTTCAACTTCACTTTCAAATTTATCAAATCAATTTTTCACCAGTCTTGCTGTGTGTATTGGTGCATTGTCATCCTGATACAACAAACCGCATTCAGGATACAATGTTTGACCCACTGGATAGTCCTCCAGAATAGTTTGGTAGTCCTTGGCAGTGATGCGCCCTTCTAGCACGTATTGGGCCAAGGGCCAGCCATGATATGGTAGCCCAAACCATCACTGATTCATCCCCATGCTTCACACGGGCCATGCAACAGTCTGGGTGGTATGCTTCTTTGGGGCTTCTCCACACCTTAAATCTCCAGGATGTGGGGAAAACAGTAAAGGTGGACTCATCAAAGACCAAAACATGCATGGACGTAATTTTGGGGGGGACACAGGGGACATGTCCCCTGCACTTTTTCAAATGTTCGATTTGGTCACCTGCACTTTTTACTGCCCAAACACAATGTTCCGCTACACTACACCGAAATTGTCAGCACTAGGACCAAGCGGGGAAACAACCGCTCAAGCTGAAGCATGGTTCTCTGAGTTAAGACCGCCCACCAGAACTTGATTGGCTCTCTGTTGTTTGGATCTCTTGTGTGATTGGCTGTTTCCACCGTCACTCATTAGAAGCTAACTTTACAGTCAGCGCCATAGAGAGAGAGTTCGGACTCTCCCATTGATTATATATACTATAGAAAGGAGCAGGAGCTGCTAATAGCTCCAAACACCAGCAGTTCCAGCATTGGACATAGTGCATTCTCTATGTTTTCTACAGTATGTTGATAAAAGTACAACTTTTTTTGTTAATTAAGCATTTTAACTGGCTAACTTAACTTGCTTGTTGTGTTTTAGCTGCAGCTAGCTCATTACAAGCTTGGCAGGTTTAGACGGGTCCGTCTGATTCAGTGTTTTAAAATTTCCATCACAACTTACATTCTGAATTTAAATAATTTTCACATTTTTTTCGGCCGGTCACGCCCACGTGGGCTTCTACCAGCAGCTTCGCCGACCGGTTGGTCCACTTCGACGTGTTCGCCTTCTGCGCCGCTGCCTGGCACTGGAGAACTCGCAGTACATTGATTACATCACGGAGAAGCTGTGGAACGCCGTGCTGGCCAGACAGTGTGTGTGTGAGTGTGTGTGGATGCATATATATTTAAATAGTTCTAGTATAGAAGTAGTATAGTAGTCGTAGTAAAAAGTAAAAGCGGTTCTTTATTTTAAAGCTTGTTTTGCATTTTACTTTCTTTTTTTTGTTGCATTTTACATATTTTATAATATATTGTTCGGTCATTTATTTTTGCACAACTGAGTTATTTTGTCACATAATCTGATTTCAATGAAAAACGGTTACAATTAAATGAATATTTTAATCAGTGAATTATAAATAAAAGTTATCAGACCACAAGCACAATCAACTAAGTTTGCATGAAAGCAAAAATTATAATATTTATGTCTTTGAGAAAAGTTAAGCATTTATCTCAGGTCTTAAATCAAAACATATACAGCAACATATTTTCCTTTTTAATAGGATTTATTTATTTCTGTTAAGGTTTTTGTTATGAAACACTGGTCATACTCTCATGTTAGGTAAGTAAACTTGTAGTGGAAAGTTAAAACAGTTGTTTTTGCACCAGAAGCCGTTCAAACTGACTTCTAGTCAAAGAGTTAAAAAATACTCCTCCCCCCCACCTTTGAAATCAAAACTTTGCCCATGAATACATGTTTCTGATTGTCCACAGCCCAAGATTTGTGCTCCTTACACCAATGAAACCGACGTTTGGCATTGGCACGAGTGACCAAACATTTGACTACAGCAGCCCCGCAGTTTAAATTGACCCCGTGGAGCTCCCGACATTCAGTTTTGCTGGAAACAGGATTGTTGAGTTGCACATTTAATTATGCCATGATTCGGGCAGCCATGGTTTTATGTTTTTTTAATACAATTTGGGTTTCAGACAGCTTCGTCTTGCGTCCACAGTTAATCCTGGATGTATTCGTCCTTTTTGGTGGTATGCTGGCTTTTCCCTGGATATCGTGGCTCTTGATACATCATAAAAACTTGCTCTCTTGCTCACAACAAGCAAGACATACACTAACAATATGTCTCATTTTGAACTCTGGTATGTCACCAATAATGTTGTGTGCATTGCAATATTTTAAGCTCTTACCCTGCTAGTTGGACCTTCACATGCTGCTGTTACAGGTTCAATGTGCATTTAAAACTTCCCACACTAAAATGACAGGTGTTTTAGTTTAATTTGCCAACCCCTGTAGTTATGCTTACAGATTAAAGTCCACTAGCAGGTATTAGGTTTTTTTACTAACATAATGCCCCATTCAACCTACTAAAACTGCAGCTTTGAGATTGAGTCTTCCCTGTGTCTCTGTCTACACTCTCCATTTGGGTAGTTTTCCCAAGCAATTAGCTAAATATACGTAAATACATACTTCAGAGGGCGGATTTTGACAAGATGTAAGCAGGTTAGGGTATAACAGGGTTTAAAAGTCCTTCTTTCTGATATTAAGGCTTGTAAGAAAAATAAACCAAGCTCTAGTAATGAAAAAAAAGCAGTTTCTTTTTTTACTTTTTACTTTTGTTCGTTATCCTTCCACAAATAAATGTAACAAGCACCTCAAAACAACATAGGCATACTGGATTAATATAGATTTGTGGTGGGGCAAAGAATGAAAGAAGAATGGGTTTTAGGCAAACACTAGACTTGAATCCATGAGAGAACACATTATTTTCTTTATCTGTTTTATTGAAACATGTCTGTTTGTGTTCTAAGCTGCAACTTGATAGCATTTTATTTTAACTCATAAATGTTAAGCTTCTAGGTCGTAAGAAGACATCCCTGCATGTATGTTTTTGTTTAAAATCAGATGCTATTCATAGAAAAAAAACAAATTAATGTTAAACATTGTAAGAACTTTGATTTTGTTTTTCAAGCTACTACAATGTGTTTCGTGAATCGCATAATCTCATATTGTTTTTACGATTTACCCAGATTATTTCCAGCAGGATTATGGGAGATTAAGGAAAGGGAAACAGTGTTTTTTTATTAGCATTTTATAACGAAATCGGACAAATAGTCAAGTACATCTAGCACTTGGAATAGTCAAACTTAAATAAAAAGGGATTCTTATGTGTGTAATTATTTTTTTTTAAAGGAATAAGGGCTTCCTAAAGTTCCTGTAATTTCACTCTCCCTTTTTTTTTTTGAGTTGTCGACTGCTTTGCTATGCTGTCCAAATGTCAGGGAAGCATTGTGTCTGGCGGTCCTCACTCAGATCACACAGAAAGTATTTCCTGACATGTTTCGATGCCCTGGCCTGCACTAGCGCCTGGCTCTGTGAATGTGCCCATGGCACTCAGCAGAACTATAGAGACGGGGGGGGTGAAAGAGCTCTTAGGCTGGTGCCAGTCACATATGTCCTGCACCACCTCCCACGCATTTCTTTTTCTCCTCTGTCTGCATTCCCCTCTGACACTGTCCGGGCTTTGCCCAGTGCAGACCTGCAGGTGGCCCCATTAGCAGGGAAAGTATGTCAGCGGAGCTGTGCAGGAAGTGTGAATGGAGCCGGCTGTCACTAAATTATGGCTCTTCCGCATCAAGATTTACAGGAGATAAAGCTGTCTGAATGTAATCATTTATAGGTGCAGAAATAAATACTTGGTGCATGGTTTGGAAAAACAAGTTTTGATGTATCTACAAGGTGTTTTTTTTTTTTTGTTTCTTTCAAAAGGTTATTTTTTATTTGGAGAAAAAAGAAAAACAAATTACAGCAATTCTTTTGGGCCGTTCAAACCTAAAAAGAGTTGTATTAAAGATGCCAGGTGTTAAAAAGCATTGTGCAGTATAGAATCCAGTTTCCAGCCTGACCCCGTCCCGATCCAGCTTCACAGCTCTCTGTTCCACAAGCCGAGATCAAAGCGGTGGTGCTGGCAAATGCACCCAGGCTCCGACATTGCCTCTGCTCCAGCAGCTGCTCGGCAGGAACGGCCCAAGAATGCCTCACTGGAATTGGTGCAGAGGTCTGAAAGATTCATTGGTTGGATCTGTCATTAACTCACTGCATGATTGATGTACCGCTTGACTAATAATGTCACTACTCAAGACTAGACAAGAAAAATGCAAAACTGTTCAAACACATCTTTTCTTGTACGTTTTTTTTTTTTGTCTCTGCCAATCTGCCAGACAGAGAAAAGAACCCTCCCTCCCTCTCTCCCTCCCCTTTGAGCTTCATCCAAAAGACTTGTTTGAATCTAGTGAAGTCAGAAAATGAGAGAGGAAAGTATTGATGTGATTATTTTTTTTATTTATCTGGGAGGCTATTCGGGTGGCTTTGCCTCATCCTCAGCCTTGTGTGTTTATTTATGCATCCAATCATCCACTAGCATACAAAACAGCTGGAAAACGTCAAACAAACAATCGACAACAAAAACACTTCCTTCGATCAGCTGTTGCTTAATCTAATTTTGTTTGTTTCCAGTGTAAATAAATACATTCCATTAATTCATTGCTTTATGTCAGTCATTCAATTACAAAAAAGGTGTTTTACACTATCATGATAAAGGCTTACAACTCGTGAAAACCTAGATTTCCATAAAAAGGAAAAGAACATGAACAAATTCTGCTACTAAACATAAATGCTATTTGTTTGCTGATTTTTTTTGCTATAAACAGAAATGGAAATTAATTTCTGATTAAATATTCTAATTTACTGAGCAATTGGCATCAGTTTTGATTTTAAAAACTGCTCTTCTTTTTTGATCCAATTGAATCTATATGTTTGAGTTTTCAGTGAAGCTAATAAACTTTTTCAACAATATTAAGCATTATTATTATATGCAAGGATGAAAAATCAATCCTCCAACAATAGCGCAGCATGCATCAAAATATTACAGATTTAATTATTATTTTTAAACCATCTAATTACCTTTCCGTCAAAATCTCTGCGTGACACTTCTTGTTGTTTGCTTGTACATTCTGTCCAGTTGATCTAATTTATTTCCCTTTTCAATAAAGGGCCTCCCGAGGCAAGGTGGTGCACAGAGACAGATATGTGAGCCCTTGACCGTCTGTGAGTGTCTACTCATTAATTAGGCCAGGGAATTCCACCAGCCCTCATTTTGAGGGGGAGCAAAAGGTACCAGATGGACCCTGAGAGGGGTAGTGAGACGAATAAAAACAACTAGAAATGGACCAAGAAACTGAGGGAAAAGTAAAATCCCAGGAAGAGACAATGAGATCAACGTGTAAAAACAAAAGAAAAAAAAAATATATATTTATCAAAAAGACATCCTTTTATATCTTACATTCCAAATTGTTTGCATTTTCAGACCAAATTATATTTTAGAAACTATTTCAAACCTGAAACAAAACTTGTGGCGGTCCATAATCTGCCATAAAGTCAACCAGTCCACACTTGACCTTGTTTGCGTCTTTCCAAAGTGAATCCTCCTTCCTGTTTGGATAAATGCCAAATCAAAGATGCTTTATAAAAGATAGAACAAATAACATATATGTCATTAACACAGCAAACATTTTTGCTCTTGTTTCTTATGTGACGTTATTTTACTTTCTGTTATTTTTTTACGTCTAAATCTTTATTCGATTTTGACTGAGGAATGTATATTTCCCTAAAGCTCTTCAGGGTTGGCTCTTAAAACACACATACGATGTTTTTTTATTGAGATAAAAGAGACAATACATTTAAAGCCTCTACAAATGTGAGATTGAAACCAGAATGATTCCAATTCTGCCACTAAATGAGGATACAACAGTGAATTTGCAAAATAAGGATTATATTTTGACCCAATAAATCTTCAGCCCGAAATCCCAGAAGATTGTCTCGCATTCTTTATTCTACAACTGATTTACCATTTTATTTTAAATTTGCAAAAAAAGAGTAGTAAGAAAACATATTTACTTTTACTTTGGTAAAAGAAAATAATAATAGTGAAAACCTAGATTTCCATAAAAAGGAAAAGAACATGAACAAATTCTGCTACTAAACATAATTGCTCTTTGTTTGCTGAATTCTTTGCTATAAACAGAAATGGAAATTATAAATATGTTACTTTGGTGACAACCAAGAGATTAATGGGATGATCGCACAGATTCAGATGAAATATGAAGAGAGGCTCAGGAAAAACACAGGGTAAGAGTAAACAAGAGGAATGAAAAGATCTATGGAAATAAGCTGTCAATACACAACACATGGAAGAGAGATGTAAAAGATAAATGAGAGGGAGCATCTGAGGAAGGAAGAGTCTCATGATTGCTGGTTTCAGGCATTTTGACTGCCCGGTGACAGCATGCTGCTGCTCCAACCATAAGGCCTGTCTCCTTAGCGAATAGCCCAGGTGCATAGGGAATGTCCCCAGACCTGACATTTTGACACGGGCGCCAGGTTGACAAATAGCTAGAGTTTTCACCTCCTGCTTCACTGTCTGCTTTACTTGCTGTATGAAGTGAGAGGGTGAGGCTAACAGATCTGCTGTCAGATG
>JAVLVB010000173.1:3100843-3116101 GCA_032876305.1 Orestias chungarensis | reverse complement strand
TGGTCGAGGTCTATTTAGGTGGCAGGCTCCAACAAAGAGGCAGGTCTGAACATTGACAGAATGCTTATTCTAGTTTTTGAAACACAATGCGCACTGGTGATTGGAGTTATACCATGCCCAAATATGCCCCCCAGTAATACTTACAGCTAAATAAGGAGGTTATCTTTTTCTCAGCATGTCATAGGTGCACACATCAAGGATTCAAGGATTCAAGGATCACACATATTATAGATATTATAGATATGCATTGTCCCCAGGATAAACAAAGGCTAGCCTATAGCTATTCTACCGTTTCTACAAAATATTACTCATCACTTTATAAAAAAAACATTGAAAATTAATAAACAAAAAATAAATTAAGCATCCCATTTGAAGAAAAATCTAAATCTAAATGTCCTGTATTCTGATTTCTATAGAGAACACTTAATTATGGATATCTTTCCAGGTCGTAGCAAGCAGATTTAGATTTAGCAAAATGTAGATTAAGTTTTGTCATATTCTGTTAACCCTTAAAACAAAGGTCTGTCAAAAATGACCCGGTGAAGTTTATTTTTGAGTTTTTGAAAAAAAAAGAAAAGATTTTGTATAATAATCAATTTGTATTAAGTTTGTCAGACTTGTCAACGGCTTTTGACACTGTTTGTCTCAACATACTTTGAACAAAAAATAAAATAAAAATGGAATACAACATATTTTAAAATGGTTACATTGCTACATTTGTGCGAGAACAATATGTTCATATTATGAATAGAAACTTTATTTGCGCAAAAACAGCATGTTTCCATTTCTGGTCCTTTTTTGAAAAGGCATCAGTGTTTATTATCTTACTGGACATACAGTATCTGCCTTGTTTTAATACATTGCCATGTAGCTGGCATGAGATGAAGATTTTGTCAGAGGAAACTCTCGGGGTGATAAATATCAGCAAAAGGATGTTTATTCAACACGGAAAGATTTTAACGGAATAAATGTAGAGAATACTGAAATATTTTTGAAAGGATTAAAGTTAATGAACAGTCACTCCAAAAACAAATGTCATGATTTTCAGTACAAGCAAAATAAAACATACAAGAATAGCTGAAATTATTAATTGATGGCCTAAAAATTAGTCAAGCGTCTAAATCAACAATTTAAGGGAGTTACTGTAGATGAGAAACTTGAATTGGAACAGCATTTTGAATGGTTATGCCCTTTCCCTTAATTGTTTAAAGCTTGTTTGTTTATTAACCGTTTTTTGTTAAAAATAAATCAATATCTAAGATATATCAACAGTATTTCTGGCTAGCTGGTAATCATATCGCAACAATATTATATACATACAAAATAAATTTCTGAGGAATAATCATTTGTTTTAAACAGAAAGACTTTAACGGGTAGTTTATTTAAGCAGAA
This sequence comes from Orestias chungarensis, assembly GCA_032876305.1. NCBI lineage: Eukaryota > Metazoa > Chordata > Actinopteri > Cyprinodontiformes > Cyprinodontidae > Orestias > Orestias chungarensis. The sequence continues at coordinate 3,114,709 of JAVLVB010000173.1, read as the reverse complement.
AAAAAAACAAGATATCGAAAATATTAAATGTTAGCTTTTGTTTAAAATAGCTGTTTATGTAAAAGTGTCTACATATAAATTTGCTAATAGTTTTTAGAAGAATATCTTTTCACATTATTCTGAGATACATTCTCGTTTAACTACACACTGTGATGACGTTTATTCCCCACCTTGCAGAAAGTCAATGAAGTATGACATGTTTCTAAAGAAAGGGTCTCTTTTCGGAGTATGCTATCACCAGCTTCTCAATCCACAAGAGAAATCTATTATTTCAAAAATGAAACTTTAAAAACAATGTTAATTTTAAGTGGTCTGCTATTTTGAAGTTTTTATAACTATTTAACACACAACCTGCTGCTGTTCAACAATCGCTAGGGGGAGGTGGTTTTATAAGACCTTGGAGCCTTTTTAAGATTTCCTGTTTCTTTTTTTGTGTGTGTGTGTGTTTGTGTGTGTGTGTGTGTAAATACAATAAATACTTGAAATACTAGTTTGTGTCGGAGCTCGTTGGCCCAGTGACTGTTGCCATACCTTGATACCAGTGGGGTTTTAAGTGCTGGTGGTTGGCTGTTGTTATGGGCCTGTATTGATTAATCCCTTTGCCTGTATAACCTCAAGCTCACTTTGAGGCGTCCCCAGTGTACTTGCTCTGCACAGCCGAGCACACGCTGTGATTAATGCTGATCTCTCGAGTCAAGCCACCACTGAGCAACGTGTCTGGCCAGATTTGTTAGCTCACAACTATAGATTAGTCTACACCTCTTCTTCAACTTTGGAGCCACAGTGCTCTGTTGTGTAAATCTGTCCCTTCTTTCTCCTCTCACTTGGGTCTAATCCCATGGGCTGGAAGATGGGAGATGCATTAAACAATTCACTTAATAGATAAGCTACAATCTGTTTGAATTTCACTGCTCACGCCTCCCTTTCATTCCCACGCGTCCTTCCTCCCTCTCATCTCTCGTATCTCCCGCTGCTGAAATAGAATTGGATCAAAGCGGGAAAGAAGGGCGTTGGAGAAGAGGGAGGGGTCCTCATTGGGTTTTGTTGAAATATTTATAGGTCAGGGTTGACTGGTTAAATTGAATATCTATGCTGATCTCACTTTCCTGTTTAACTTGTGCCTAGGCAAATATGTTACCTTGGTGATAACCTTTTATGTACTAGTCTGACTTCATTGAAATGCATAAAGATAAAAATGTGTCACACTTCACAGTCGAGCCAGGCAGCCTCAGATGCTCGATTATTTAACTGATAATTGAACCTACCTGTAGCTTGCTTATATTCAGTAGTCAATCACTCCATTCCCTGTTAAGATATGGGGAAAATAGGTTCTGTCATTTACATTACAAAACAAAACTGAATGTCAAGTACCCTTGGCAAGCCATTTGTGTTGAGGAGAATAGGGGGAAAAAAACAACATATGACCAATTATTATTTCCAATGTTTTTAATAATTTAACTTCTGTTGATATGTGAGTTACCGGCAGCGTGTCTCTCAGTTCTTCATCCTGCTTATTTCCGGCGGTATTATATTTTCACTGACAAATGACTAGATGTTAATCTTAATATATAATTTTTTTGTTTGTCTGAAATAATAGCTTCTAGTGGCATGCTGTCACAGGCTGATAAATTGACAAGCGGTGTCGTAGCACACGAGTCAACAATGCACAAATGGGTTTTTGTCGCCAAGTCAGGAGCTTTTTTTCCCCCTTATCTAAAGGTACTCATAATAATTAATCAATGCATACTCATGTATGGACTAACTAAGGATGTTCTATCATCTGATCGCTGCAATGCTGTCTTTGATCCTCATTGTTCAGAACATCACCCCTGCGTTGGGTAATTCCTCCCAACTGAAAAGCCTATGCTAGCTTCCCATCTGCATCACCCTCTCTGTCTTTCCAAACTTCGAGAGCACGAGCAACATGTCCTAATGTTGTCAGTTTCTTCTTGGAAAAAACGCAGTATGGACGGTATTATATTTCCGGACCGAAAGCGTGCAAGGCACATGTGCCTGTTTGTTTAAAGTCAGCCAAAGCTCTATAATTAGCAGTGTTTAATTATGGAAATGGCTTCTGAGAAGAATTTCAAATGTGCCCCTTCCCTGGATCATTAGTCACTGGGGCAAAAAAAAAAATGAAATGCTTTCAGCAATGAAGGGTTCATATTTCAAGCTTATAGCTGCTAAAAGGGTGTACTCAGAAAATCAATTTTATGAAAGTCCGTTCAGCACTAAAGGGAGTTTCATGCAACTAAGCAATTTTGAAATAATGTCGGTGGAGTCCTGATTCATGGATGCTAACAGGACTTTGCTCCCCTTGCCTGGGACATTATCCTCTAAGCTAGGGTCATAGTTCAACCTCTGGTTTAAATCACCCTCTGCTTAGCATAACTCGATTCTTAAAGGGCTGCCTGCAACTCCATGCTGAACAGATGATTAGTTGTCAGTGGGCAGATACCATGCAGCGTGGCAGATCAAAGTGTCTGAGTGCTGCCCGACGACTTTAAGGGGCCAAAGTTCATGTAAACTGCAGCATGAAACCTAACCTTGACCCCAAGAAGTGCTAGTTACTTTAAACCACAACAATGATGTCTTAAATTGAGCCACAACCTCACACAGTAAACATACAATTTGCACATACCTCCCAGCACACAGGCGCCCTCCAAGCTATAAATCCACTCCCTGTTGCTTCTTTGATTGCCACACCCCTACCCCTCTCCCCCACATCAAGCGTGGTGTCACTCCCTGGAAGGATTTGGAAGACACATGTGCAGAAGATGTTTGGAGACAAATGAGAATGTCAGGTCTCCCAGCCTTTGCTTCGGAAACCACATCACCAGCATGCAGCACCCACATGCTCTGTGGGAGGCCCTGTACTAATAGCTTTTTTTGGGGATTAGTGTCTTTTGGTTTGCGTCCCAGGTTCTGTTGTGGAGGCAGCAATGGTGGCGCTGGGGACACTTTGGTGTGTCGTTTAAGCTGGGAGGTCACATATAAAAGCTGCTACAGCTGCACTGGGACGGCTGGCCCACACTCCTCACAGGGGATTCCCATTAGGCAGATTGATTGTTTCCTCTCCTCTCCTCCTTTGATTCATGATCCATCTGAGTTTTAATGAGCCATCGGCCGTATGGCACCACTCGGGGCATCTGTGCATCGCCCTGCACTGTACTGTACTGTACACGGCAAATGGGAAGCACAGACTGCACTGTAAATGAACACATGCAGGACTGGTCATGTCGACACCTGGAGCTACATAGCTTTTCTACAACCTATGTAGCTTATTTTTGTTATGATGATATTAATTATCCTAGAGGAAATCAAAACATAATTTTATGGAGCTTTTTTTCATCATGGATAATGTTAACTATTTGCTCTTACAGAAGTCAGCCAGCATTAATGAAAGGAGAATTGATGCAGAATCCTGAGTTTTCTAAGCAAGAAGATTTTTCACTGGGCTGATTCCTCTTATCTAGTTTTTTTAAATATTTTTTTTTTACCAATGCATGGTCTTCTACGATTTATTTTTATTTTTTACCATAGATTACCATATGTATATCTGGCTATTTAACTTTGCTTGAATTTATGATATGTCATTTTAAGAAAAATAATCACATCCATGGTTTGGATGCAAACATATTTATGTGATAGAATCGCCCTGCTGTATAAAGGTCCAGACCGAAGTCAAACTAAAAATCTATTTATATGCTAAATAATTGTTGCCTACAAAAAAGTTCCATCCAATCTGACTGAGCCCAAAAAGATGATAATTTCTTTGTAAGAAAGCCCAAAATACTTGCAGCAACATTTAAAGCAAAAGGTGCTTCATCATGGATTACACAGTTCTACTCAAAATGACAGAATACGTGTGCATGCCACACTTTACAAAAATGAAAAACCCATTTCTTCTTCCTGCAAAACTCAACGCATTACTTTGCATTGGTGGTGGCACCTTGACAAAATCAAAAAAAAAATCAAGGAGTATTAAATGTCTTGTAAGACATTCAACACAGCCTTTATTATTTGCTTTATTGAAACATGTAGAGTGCTCATATTTATGGCATAATAACTACATTTATATAAACTTTCGTGCTCGTCTTAATAAGAATGTTCCAGAGCAGGACATGAATCTAAATAATGACCCTCAAATAAAACTTACTAAGCGTCTGAAATAGATTCAAGCCTGCATTTGAGAACATTGCATTCTGGATAATTTTTCACCTTGGGAATTCAAGAGTATAAAGGCTCCATATCAAATCATTAAGCATCTTCGGAGATGCGATAAAATTATTTTATAAAGCTGCAGCCCCCTATTTTCTTAGTGCAGCTGAAGGTTACAGACTCCCCTTTCTTAGCGTGTGGCAGGTTTGCACATCAAAATGCATTGGAAACTTTTAGATCCCTGTCTGCCTCCTTCTAAAGAAAACACCATTTGCAAAGAGGAAGCATAAAATACAATTTGGCATCTATCCGCGCTGTCATATCAAGAGATTTTACCTCAACGATTTAGACGGGCATATTTGTTCTGAAAATATGATATTAAATAACATTCCCACCCTCAATTTGTGAGGAAAAGATAAATGATAAACTAGTCAGCGACTGAAGCAGGCTAGAGGGTAGAGCTCCTTCAATGAACTGTAGATGAACTGAGTGAGTTAAGGCAGATTCATAAACACATGCTTCTCTGTGTTATTGATTGGGGAGAATAAACGACTGTTTGCTAAACATGTTAGATCAGAGAAGATGAGGCTTTCACACTGATCACGGTGATCTGCAGGGTGGCCCATGGTCTTTTTGGAGTTTGTTTAACCATGTGTGTGTAAGTGAGCGCCATTATGCACTGAGGATCATGTTTATGCATGTTTGTGTGTGTATGCATTAGTCACATGTGCATAGGTTGATCTCTAAAGGTAAACCAGACTTTAAAAACTGGAGTGGTCTAACCTACTACTTTTAATTCTGTATGCACATTTGAAAAACACACACACACACACATGGGGACACACGCACTCTCACATCAGCTAATTTTGCTCGCACACATTAGGCTGCTTCTACTCTGTATGTGGCAAAAACTGTCTCTAGAGGTCACTACAGTTCTACTGGGAACAGACACAGCTGGGCCCTCAGCAACATCCTGTTTGACAGCCTCACCCTCAGACCAGCCCTGAATGGAAAGAAGAAAAAAGCCAGAAGAAAATGCAGATTATTGCAGACCAGTGTGGTAAGACAAACTCTGCTCCCAGTTGGCAGTAAACACAGAAGATTTTTTTAATGTATATCCCCCCCAAAAAAGTCATTTGGAAATTACATAGGGAGCATTTCTCACACACGAGCAAACAAAAAAATATATCCTACCACAGCGTTGTTTTAATTACTGTAAACTGCTCAAGTGTTTAAACAGTGAATTAAGTTAATGCATTTCGGTATCCAAATAGTAAGATGTCTCCTTTCCCACCGCAAGCAAATTATAAGAATAAATGAGAATAATAATAAAACGGCACTCTTATCTTTTCTTTAACTTTGGTTTTGCTTTTAAAAATATCATTGTGATATGTATAAGTCAGAATTGGAGGACAACATGTCGGCAGACAGCTCTTCCCTTCCTAATTCTATTACGCTGGTTTGTTTTTAAAAGTTCCTTTTCTAAACATTTACAGCCTGTAGAATGCTAAGCCGCTGTTCCATATGCTTTGTTTGCACTGTGGTTGTGGTTAAATTCAGGCTGAACTAGCCTGCTCCCAGCGTCGTCGTCCACCGTGCCAAGTTCAAAATTAGTAACAAATTTAATATGTGCTCTGCCTGCGTCCGCCGTTTTTATGCTGAGTGCAAAATGCTCTCAGTTTGTTGCAGGATCCCTGTGTGGAAGACCACAGCCAGGCCCAATATGGAAACTCCAGTTAGAAGAGGAATGAAAAAGAAAACGTAAAAGCAAAATCCAGAGCAGATGCTGACAACTTCTGCAGCTTTCAGGCAAAGAAAAGGCGAAGTACTAAAGCAAGACTACCAAGACAAACTCAGCTCTCACAGCAAACTCCCTTCTGCTGACAAATGCGATCCGGCATGCCGCAACCTCAACCGATTAGCATGACCTAAACGACAAAACCATGCTTCTTTTAATGTTATAATTATAGAGGGAAAAGATTTATGGCTTCCATTTTAAGGTAACAGTCTTCCCATAGCTTTACATACGAGGAAAACTATCTGATTTCACTATGTGCACCCTGTTACACCACCTTACAGACTGTTAAAACTCACAACGGAGCAGCTCACTGTTATAAACCATCTAACCGTCTGGAGGATTTCAGAGGGTGCCAACAGCAGGAAAGTTATCTGATAGAAAAGTGATCTGGATTCTGACTGGCGTGGACATGATGGCGGAAATTTGAAGTAATTTTTCTACTATTTTTTTATTTATTTCTTTTTTTGTCAGTCTATATTTGGTTTCCTCTGCCATATAGCACAAACTTATTATAGTACAGGAAACTTGTAGTTTATTGTATTGTATGGTTTAGGGACATTTGGCATTAGTGTTTTCTTATTTTATTACGCTCTTTTTATTTGATCTAATATAACATATGAAGAATATTAATATTTTAAAAGGCCGATTGTTACCTGGATTCTTCTTCTTGTCCTTATTTTTTCTCCTGTGGCCATTAAGGCCAAGGGGCTGGTAATTCACATTAATGTAGTTTGCCCTCTGACCAGCAGAGGGAGGTCACTGATTTATTTCTGGCCTGCTCCAACAGAAATATGAACTTGCCTCCTCCGACTACTTGATTATGAGCGATTCCAAAGAAATGTGTCAGTTACTATAGTTTAGTCAACCTCATCATGCAGACACAGTAGGCTCTTTGAAGGCTTATTTATTACTGAGGAGATAAGCATGTTGCAACAGCCACACTACTCTGAAGCAGGTCAGGAGTCTCATATTAAAAGTGACTCCACGTCAGGCCATAAATATTTTGTCAGGCCTACCTTTCAGAGACGGGCGAGCCGGGGCTTTTCGTCTGTGCTTGGTTTTGCCACATGAAAGTGCAAATGGAAACACTTTAGGGGTTGGGAGCTGCATCACTCACAGCTGGAATAAGATGGCCAATAAAAGGGGCGTAATTATTACACTCCATCACTATACACAGCTTGAGGGTTTGGGCTGTTTGCCTGCATACTGTAAGAGCGAGAAAGAGAAATCCCACCCATGAATAATGGGACTGTGCTTTTTACGACCCCACTGTGTTTAAGAAAGAGAACTTTGAAGATGTGTGGTCTCTGTGTCACCTCGTTTGCTCTCTCTCTTGCCTCTTCCCCATCTCCTCGTTCAATGCCACAGCTGTTTACCTTTCTGCACCGTTAATGTGCTACAACTGCACACTTTTTTTTACAGCCTTTTCCTTTAATTCCATCATAATGTACAGCTTTGCATTCATGCGAGTTGATATCTTTTTGAGATGAGTGTGACAAACCAGACAAAAAAAGCCAATTTCTGCCTTCCAAAGGGCTCAAACAGCAAATGTAAAAGCTCATTCTGTGTTAATAAAAGATGGGCTTGCCTTCACTGCCAAAAATCTGCTTCTACTTTTCAAAGTGTGTTTTTATAAATAGGCTCAGGGTAAGTTGTTTTTTTTTTTTATTTAATGTGCTTAGATTTTAAGGTCAGTAAGGTCATAAGAATGACACGATCCATAGTCGTGAGGATGCCGTTCCTTTAAATGTCTCTGCATTCCTTGGCGTATCTGCTTGACATATAAGAGCCATGATTAACAGTAAACTGAGCTGATGTAGACATCAGGCAGGTGTTCAGAGTATGTTGGAAAGAAACCATTTTACTTGCAGGAACACTGTATTATCTGTCACTGGAGCGCCACACAGAGGAGTAGGACCCAACTATAATCAAAGGAGATGTTTTCTGTTGATCCCAAACCATTACACAGTCATGATGTCAGGGGAGGATACTTCGGTGTCAGGTGAAAGAGGCTCTTCATTATGTTGTAGGAGTTGCTAGTAAGTGTGGGACATTTCTGTGAGGGAAATTAACAAGGAGTGGTGCAGAAAATACATCATACACAAGCTGCAGGCTCGACGTGCGCGTCTACACGGGTTAGAGCCTTAGTGGTCCTGGCACAGGCTGAATATCTTACATATAAATTGGAGAAAATTGATAGTTTGCCACCAGCAGAGTTTCGGTGGGCTGTCCCAATGACTACTGTAGCTTTGCAGCTTGTCACCTGCACATCTCCATGTAAATCAATGCATCATGACAGAATGTTGAATGTCATTTGTGTCAATGTCAGGTGATGTAAGAAAACAGTGAGTTTGTGTGAGTTCCAGGTTTTTGGGGGGTTTTCTTACTACCTAAACAGCTCAACACAAACCGACTTTTTCCAATGTCAGCAGCGAGATCATGTTTTGTTTTGGGGGAAATTTATCAAGACATTAACCTTTATAGATAGTAGGAAAATGCTTACAGTACTTTTTCTGCAAGTTAATTGTGTCTTGGGATATTATTTGGCTTTACTAAAAGTTCATGCTCCACTCCAAGTGTGCTAGTACAAATACAGAAAGAAATCTGAGGATTTTGACACATTTCCTCTTTTTTTTATTGATACTTAAGCCACAGTGATGATTTTGTTTTGTTTCCTTCAATTCATACCTCTATTAATTTTCCTGCTGTTGTGGTCATGGTAAGTGTTACATGTATGTAAGGACCACTAGGATTGTAATATCTACTAACGTAACAATGGTTTTGGAGATTTGGATTGAGTTGCAGCTTGTAAGAGAGAGAGAGAGAGAGAGAGAGATGCAGTTTAGGAGGAATCAGTTTCTTTAGCTTAGTTTTATTTTTGAACAGTTAAAAAATAATGAGTAAACATGAAATGATAATTATTAATGTGAATTATTTTTTAAAGTTTTAAGCAAAAAAAATTAATATTTAAAATTTGCTATAATGTCAAACCTTGTTCTAAAATAATTTAAAGAGTAATTAAAATGTAAAATCTTACAAACCACCAATTCCCCCATGTCATTATTAATTAAACTCTATATGCATACTTAGAATAATGTTAAACTTAAACTAATTCCATGGTCAAGGTATAGCACAACGTCTTCTATTTAAGAGGCAAGAAGAGAATGCGCGACAAGAGCCAAAGTCTAACAGATGCCCAACATGAAGGGGAAGAAAAACAGAAGGAGAGCCCGAGATTAAAAAATCAGATTCTGGGGATTATTAAAGGGCATTAAATGGCACAGAGGATTATTCTGATGTTGGTGACGCTAACTTAAGGTCAGTTAGCAAAAACTGTCATTGCAACAGACAAACAGAAAACACTGCAGAAAACACAAAAACACCAGCACAGGTTTTATTTTATGGTTTTATATTCATTACAGGTTTGCTTCCATGTAACTCAGACTATGCATGTATATTTGCATTCACTGTTTGAGTCGCTCTAAATAGTAACAGATGTCATCTGGTTATAGTGTATGCACAAACATTTGGCAGTGGAACAAGTTACAGCAGACAAAATGCCATTTTTAGTGCTTTACCAACAATTCCAATCCTCTTGCATCTTTCAAAATAGCAGATTAACACAAGATATTGGGCAATTATGAATTTCAGTGAAAATTATTAATTTCTTAAAAATTGTTTTACAAAACCTACTGATGTGGAGTTGTATTCAGTCCACTCTTTCTCGGATACCACATCACAAAATTAAACACTGTTCAAGGTGTCTTCTGAAAACGAGGGACAATGGCACCGTAGATATTTCCATGTACCACAACTGACAGCATTACTCACAAAACCAACCAGAAGTTATAGGGTAACTCTAAAGGAGCTGCAAAGTAAAACAACTTGTCTTTTAGTCCACAAATAAGACCTTTAGAGACCGGTGACATTAGGAGAACCATTGTTAAAAGAAAGTTAGAAAACAATCCAATTTACAGATTAGCACATGCTACTCATGCAAAAAACTGGAAAAAGTTGATCAGAGGAACTGAGACCAAAATTATAGCTTACAATGACATGTGTGGAAGAATACTAACCCCACACAGCCCTCCAAATACACTATCCTCTTGGTAAATAGTGGAGGATGATGCTGTGAGCATCCTACTATATAGACCTATTTCATTAGCAGAGACATGGAAGCTGGTAAGTGATGATTTGAAGATGTATGGAGATAAATGGTAGAGTGATCCAGAAATTAAAAAAAAGTATTTAAACCCTAATATACTTCAGACAGTGGCAAACATTAACTTTTTAAGTAGGATGAAGACACTAAACATACACCCAGAGCTACAATAAGATCATTTTTTCAAAGCATTTATGTTTTCGAATAGCAAATGTTTTTATTTTATTTATTTTTAATAGATGCTGTCGTAGCAATCTGAATGAGTTTACCTTGGCTATGTTAGAAAGAAGCAAGATAACACATTTCAGTTTCTAGATATGCATATGTTGGGAGTCCGGGAACCAATAGTTATGCCACATATTAAAAGTTTTCTAAAGGTTTAGCTTACTACTGTGATAACTTTGAACATGTCAAAACGTATTAAACAAACTTTGATAGGAGCCAAAATAGAAACTTTTAGATCTCTCTATGATTTTAGTCAAGTCTTTATACACTTGGCACACAACAGCAGACACCAGGCATACTTCATAGGAAACCAACCACCAAATAAGCAAGACCCTGGGAAAATTGCAGCCTTAACATTACTTTATGCCATGCTCTATACCTAGATCACTGGGGTCACACACCTATGAACTGATACAATGGCTGGAGTTGATGATACTACTCTGGCATGTCACCGATGATGGAACTGAGGTCTGAAATTGTGGACACTGAGCAGAGGTCAAACCAAGGTTAGAGTTAGAAGCAGGGGTCGCAGTGCAACATCTACCCGGAGCACACAAAGCCAGCTTTTCATCCCCTTTCTGTCCGTTTCACCAAGTCTGTAATTGTCTTTGACAAAACTCATTAGCAGAGACCTTGTAGCAACATCGACAATCAGAAATTCCATGGAGAGAGACATGCACCGAAACAATGTCCCACACAAATTTCATTGCGCCTTTTAACAAAATGTAATGAACTGTGTATACTGTCCCCCTCATGTGAACTCTGAGCAATCGGTACAAAGACTTTGTTTTATGAGCCTTCGCTGCCCAGCGTGGGACACATCAAATGGCACCTCCATGCTGCCTCTTTTGTCAGACTAGAGGGCAAATTATTGTTTGTAATGCTGTTGTTGTTATTAGGGCTCCGATTTATACAAAGAAGCCATTGATATCGTGTCATAATATTTCATATTTATTTTACATCGCAGCGACATACTCATGAGGTTGGGGGCTGCACATGAAAAGTGCACATGACGATGGATGTTCCTGGTGGCTCTTTATCAAAAGTTAACCTCTCATTGACCTTTAGCTAAACATTCTACCTCTGACTCAACGTAATATTGGAGTTACATCCTTCCTAAGTGCCAATTGAAAAAATTATGACAAAATAAAATAATGGAATAAGGGTAAAAATGTATTTCTTTTCTCTTTTCCGTATTACTTTGATGTAAATGTTGTCCTTTCGGTTAGGTCACATAAGAAAAGTATAAACCTGAAGGCAAGTATCCACTTCTGTGGTTCAAATCCATAAATATTAAGTGCCTAAATTTTTTTGGGCCCTGCTCAATTATTGCTGGATAATACAAATATGTGCACATGTTTTACGAGGCTATGCTTTCTATAAAAAAATCTTCGGACCCAAATCTTTTCACATTTTATCATGTTACAACAACACGCTTTTTATTGGGGATTTTATGGTACAGACCAACATGAAGACTAAAGCACCCTCATTAATCAAATCAGATTAAGCTCAGCTAAATTTGATGGAAATAATCTGTGAACCGTAATTTTTACATGTTGCCACTGGTTTCTGTTAGACTTTCGCCCTTTCGTGAACAAAATTTACAATTCATGTGTTCAGTGTACTTGTCTTGCAAAACCCTCAAATCCTGCTAAAGAACAGTACATGCTCAACATGATTCTACCACCAGTATATTTTTCATCTTGGAGATGATGACCTCTCTCTTAAATGCATTTTTAAATTTTGCTATACTTTACATGTAAATTGCAATTTTCATATTTGACCCAACAGTAATGGCTTTAAAAGCTTTAAATGTAATGTTTTGAAATAGCTTTCATCATGCCATGGCTACATAAAGACCAGACTGTGAAGACCAACAGCTTTCCTGTCAACAGTTCCTTCGCCTTGTTGGTAGATCTCTGCTCCTCCTACAGATTGACATTCTTTCTCCTTTTCTAATTGATGATTTTGTTTGCCTGGGCTAGCAGTGTAGGTTGTCTTGGTAGATTTGTTGTTGCAACATACAATTTCCATTTCAGATAATGTGTTCATAAGTACTCTGAGATGTTCAAAGCCTTAGATGTTGTTTATCAACTCACCCTACTTTAATCTTTCCCTTAGCCTGTCTGTTGTGTTTTTTTGGTCTTGCGATATTGTTTGTTCACTGTTTTCTAGAAGAAAAAAAAAAAGAGTAATACAAAAAAACTGAATGGCTTGAATAATATTGAGAATACCAAAAAAGTGGAGTCTATTTATTCTTTAGACCTCTTGAGCAGATTGGGCGAATTGGATACTTTAGGGAATATTATGTACTACATGTCACTTCACTTCAGAATTATCACTTAAAATTATATGAATTAAGAAAATACATTACACTTTTGGATGAAAAACATGAAAACAGTAGAGTTCAAATTATTACTATGTATGTATGGAAGATTCAAACTTCAAACTCTAGATCCCTGCTTTGACCCAAATTCCAGAAAATATAGAAATTTATCCAGCGTTTTCGATTAAAACATATATATTTTTCCTTATTTATTGCACTTTGTAAAATTGTTCTCCAACTTTCAATTTGTGGGTTCCTGTTTAAAAAATCCAGAAATAGCTTGCTAGGGTGGAAGTTAATGTAAAACTCAGTCTCCACATAGATAAACAAAACCGTAGTTAACCAAAGGTAATCTTGTCTTTATTCATGTCATGTGCTCCAAACACTGACTTAGCAGGCCACCTGTCACTTGTAATAGTCAGCGGGTCAGTAGACTTGAAAAGCGCATAGGCTGCAAAGCTGCAACTTGGCCCAAAAAAAGACTAACGATGTACGGCAACAGAAGAACCCGTGGCAACCAACAGAGGATGTTCATGGAGGTTTATGTGTACAGGTGTGGTCACACATTTAATTTAGAATAAACACATGAAAAAGGCTAATAATAAAATTATATGTGGGCACAGGGAGGCCCTCTGATTTCATATAATGGATAGTCACAGATTACAGTTGTCAAACCAATTTAAGCATTCATGTTTACCACAGCTTGTTTTCTTTCATTCGTCTTTGCATATTTGTCCCTCATTCACAGATTATCTAAAATCTGTTTAGGATTATGCAAACACGCTTTCACAAGCACCCCCTTATCCCTCTCTCCAACATAAAAAAAAAGTAATTTACCAAGAGCAAGGAGTGTATTAGGGATATTTTCCTGTGCGTATAGTCTACCTAAATAACTTATTTTTCAGTAATGCTCTAGTTTGTCACAGATTTCATGTCTCTTCTCAGATTAAAAAATGTCAGAAAAACAGAAAATCTTCTGGTTAGCCCCTCCCCTTGCACCCCATGACAGCAAAAATGGCTAAATGCCTATTTACCCATCGTCATTGTGAATAGACTTGATTCTGGGATATATATATATATAAATATATATATATATATATATAAATATATATATATATATATATATATATATATATATATATATATATATATATATATATATATATATATATATATATATATATATATATATAT
>JAVLVB010000173.1:3051904-3100743 GCA_032876305.1 Orestias chungarensis | reverse complement strand
TCTATCTCATCGGCTTCAGCCATATTGAGAGTGCTCTGCCTGGCAACCACTATTGGGCACCCAAATGAGCCCGCCGGAAGAACAGCCTTCTTGGCCTCCTGCTAGAGTACAGGGGAAATGAATCCGAACACATTAAGGACCAGATTCGGGACAGGATTGCATTCTGAGGATAAAGACGAAGAGAGTAGACACTCAATGAGTGTCAGGTCCTCAATAGGCTTGCTTTTGTACATGCTCATTCTTTATGAATAGCTGCACTTGGTAGTGCAGGACATCTACAGCTTAATTACATACTTGCCTGGTATGGCGACTATGTACTGGTGGAAGAGAGAGGTGAGATCTACTGCCAGTAGCAGTGGTGAAAGTAAATGAAATAAAATAACATGAGAACTCCTCTGGAGGGCAACAGATGATTGTCCATGGTGACCACATACATCATGGGGAGAATAGCCAATCGCAGGTTCCACAGGTCCTTAACTGGCACTAGATTGTCTTAGCTGCACTGCACTGGAATGCACGCACACTATGGTGTCATCCACAAGTAGAAGACCTTGAGAGACATGGTAGCCGTGTTCATGCACAAGATTCACAAGTTGGCGCATGTACTCCACGCTTCTTATAGGCTGTCCATGGTCTCTCAGTGAAAGCATGATATCTTTCCCAGAAACAGCAGCCCCACAAAGACTTGAATCTCCACTTGAGCTGCTGATATTCCATCTGCTTGATAGTCAATAACTTCACATTCAAGGGAGACTTGTAGTGCTGGTGAACACAGAACACGAAGAAACGTTGGGGAGTGGTGAGACCTTCACATGAGGAAACCAAAATATAGACTGGTAAACTTGTAAAAGCACAAGGGGTCCATCCATCAGTAAGGGTTTAATTTGACGTTAAATTTTGCTGTTTTTAAGGATTTTATTTATTTATTTTATTAGCTTCTTGTAATTAATTTTCAGCAATTAAGAGTAATTACATATTTCCTTTGTACTATCTGGAGTTTTTTTTCTTTCTTTTTTTGTTGTTGTGGGGGTTTATACAGATATAAAATAGGATAAGAGTACAAAAAACATCTTATTCTAGCAGCAGTTTATAGTATAGGTCCTATTTCTGTATCACAAGGTGTTGCACTTAGTTTATTGCGTTTTGTTCACTAATTTTTCACCCATTTAAAATCTGATGTCTTCCTGAGCCTTAATTTTCCACCTTGACAAAAGAGAGAGCCTACTTTAAAATACTGATTATTGATCCTTCTCTTTCAGTTGTGTGTGTTTATGGGGTGGCACTACAAAGCATTTGTGCTTAGGGCACCCAAATTGCTGGCAACAGCCCTACATATTGAACACACTAATTGCTTCAGCGACATCACTGCCGTCATCTAGACCCTGCAGTCCCCCAGGTACATCGCCATGGTGGTAATCCCATTGTACATGCACCATTACCTTCAGCAGCATAAGGCAGCTTTTTCCTTTACTGCCTGCTGTTTAATCAAAATTGGTGTTAAATATTTGATACGTGCCAACCCAACATATTAATGTATGCATCTTGGATGGTTATTATAATATGGGGAAAGCGAGCCCTCAACTCCCCATTAGCAGCGTGTCATTACCATTCCGGCAGTAAAAGTTATGACCCATCTAGATGCAGGACATTGCAGATCATTTTAGCTTCCATTTTTTTTTTCTTTGCACAACTTCAGATCGTTATTTTCTTAAGATTCCTTCAATATACTTAATTTTCACATTCTACTTGCTCTTTAAGTCGACATGTGGCTGTCTCTGCGAAAAGATGCATCTCAGTCGATAAGAATGTGATTAATTATTTGCTTTGCTTCATAATTTAGTTTCAACAATAAAAGTCATGTTATATAGGGTTGCTTCAAACAGATTTGCAAACTTATTTTTTCTTTCTTAATTTGTATGATTATGTCTACAGTTAGAATACTACATGATAAAAATAGGCAAATCATTTAAACACAGTTCTGACATCCTACTGAAATCTCAGTGATGTGCTGAGGCGTTTGTTCTGTATGTTATACGTGTGTTTCACAAAGATGATTTGAACCCAGGCCACCAGTGCGAAATTCAGATGACTTTCCAATTGAGCTATCCAGCTGTTAAGATAATCAGCCGGAAGTGTTGTCCGAGCACCAATAAGCCTGTATAAGGTCTGGCTTCTATCATCATCTTCTTAACAAAACACATTGTATTGGGTTTAGGTCAAGCAACTTTTCCAGCCTGTCAAGGACTTTGGCACCAGGGTTATTAAACCAGGTATTGGGGCATTTATCAATGTAGGCAGGTTCCAAGTTGTGCTGTAAATTGAAAAGAGCATCTCTATTAGCCTTGGCAGCTGAGCAAGAATGAAGTGCTCCAACATTTCCTGATAGAAGGCTGCACTGAATGTCGACTTGATCAGAATCCACAGCATGACACAGCGTCTTCATATCACCAGCAGAATTGTGTACTCGCCACTCCTTCCCCATAATAGGGGACATTTATCTAACAACCATATATTAAAATGCACTAAAGCAAGAATGACTTTAAGAGCAATGGTTAAAAGTTGTTTTGTTCTTTGCCCAAGTGAAATGATTCTGATGATTCTTTCAAGCACACTTGTTCCTATTTAAATTTTCATCAATATGTTTTGGTTCTCAATTCTATAAAGAGTTCATTGCTTTCAAAATATGTCATGTGGCTTTCCTTCTTTTTAATCGTTTTTTCCTGGACAAAACAAACAGTTAATGGCCTTCCTAGCAAATGAATTTCACTACACGACATATTCAATAAAAAAAATAAATAGAAGCTTTTTTTGTTTTGTTTTAGAAATTCTATTTCTAATATTAATATTGAATTTAGGATTTTAAATAACTGAATGTCACAATGCAATAAAGTAACAGGAAGATGCTTGAAATCTTTTATCCTGCATGCAGAGAAAACCTCGAGGTTTGGATTGAGAAATACAATTTAAATGCGCATGACATCCTCATTTTAGCTGTTAAGCAGTAAACATGTTGCACCCATTTTGTTTGTATTTTCAACGACGTAGAATCATTTGTCTTTTATCTAACGAGTTTTTTTCTTTTCTTTTTTTTTTTAAGTAATCTGAGTCTTTCAAAATATTATTCCTTGCCATCCTCTTCCTCATTCGCGGATTAATCCAGGAGCCAAGGGCGCACAGGATGACCACAGCCTCACGGAACCGAGCACGAATTACCTTAATACGAGAAAAGCAACAGATAAAACTTTTTTTTTATTACATGCATAATCCCTTTCAGACGATCTGGAATTAGATTTGTGGAGGCTCTCGAGTATTTGCAGGTATTGTTTATGATAGTGGTCCGCATTCTGACTTACTTATAGGATTTAAATCTTTGCTGGTGTAGTAATAATAATTCAGAGATAGAAAGGAGTTTAAAAAATAGTAATAACAAGGGCAGGGCTACAAAACAAATCGGCATTGTAACTGGTTATTTTTGTATTAAGTTTGGTTCTTTTTTCTTTGGTTCTATTTTTCCACAATTAAATATTCAAACACTTAAATTGCAACACAGGGTCTTAATCAACATCCTAAACAGAAATAATTACAGCAACTGTTCAACAACTTTTAGGTGACTGATTTTTAAAGTTCATTTTTTTTTTGTCTGTCGACATGGATCATCCACTACAGTGATCAGAGAAACAAGCTCGTACATAACGAGATGCTCCATGAGCAAAGCAGGGCAATCAAAGGGGCTTTTCTGATCGACCATCCGAACCTCTCTGTCGGGTTTGATCCTACAAATGACCTTTTTAAATTAACACAATATTAAGTTAGCGCGGCGGCTTGCTACACAGGGGGACAAAGCTGCATTCATCTTCCAGCATTAGATGCCACTTCTGATTAGATGCTGACATTACAGAGAGGATGTCCCCTTTTCTTCTGCAACTTGTGGATTTAACTCACGTCTCTCCTCTGAATTATGACCTTCCATTAGTGCTGAGGCTTAGGGCGTTGTGTCAGAATTAAAAGGATAAAATCACACAAAACTTTGATCAAAAGCGCATCTGAAAAATGTTTTTTTTTTTATTGACTTAATGGGTGCTTGTATAAATAATAACAGAAGACAGAAGAAGTTTGTTGAGGGAGGGGGTGTGGGGGGGTATATAAGACATGTCCTGAAATTGAAACAGAGGGAGTTAAACATTTTACAAAAACAAACAAAAAAAATCCAGATTTACAGTTAAACAAATAAATAAATAAATAAACAGCAGATCCAATCCTTTATCTATATTTCCAGGATAATTTAATTTTTTTACATCAGGCACGAAACACACAAAACACGCAATAAAAACACAATATAAGAGAAAAATAAGACACATTTGCCCAATAATAATAAAAATAGTAATAACAAAACATGTCAACATAACAATCATAATAAACACACAGAGAAATAAATAAATGATGCTACACTACACGATTGCCATACACAAATTTAGCCCATTTCATTTTTGGGCCATTGCTTGTACATTTGCATCTAGAAATATGTTTTGCATAAAATCTTTTTAATTTTATCTTGTTTTTTGTTTTTTTTCTGGGGCCATAAAAACAATGTTGTGCAAAAATGATAGTCGAGAGTCCATAGTTTGACAGTTCCCGCTGCAGAAGAGCCAGGCAAGCCCACACTGTGGCTGCCCACATGGTCAGCGTGTCTTTTAGTGCATAATACAAATCCAGTTGCTCTTAGTCAAGCCCCGGCGATCTGAGTGAGGTAAAAAGAGAGTGGGGAAATAAACATGAAAAGCTATAAATATCTCTTTGTTAAAATCAGGTACACAATTGACAGCAATGCAATAAGTGTTGTTCATATTAAGGAAGGCGTTTCTTTCATTTTCGGAAGGATTAAAACTTGGTAGATGAACAACTGAGATGTATTTGGTGAGTCTTTCATGCCTCATGCTGCTGTGGCCGCTTGTCAGCCTCACCGGTTTCTTCCGGTTCAGTTCAGCGGACACTCACCTGCTTCACCTCTTCATGACGGGTCTGAACGCGATGACCTTGTCGTTCTGCACTGTCCCACAGGCTTCGCCGAGGTCAGATGACTGAATCTCTACCTTGTCACCAGAGAATCCTGCGTGTCCAAGTACAAGCAAACCTCAAGAAAATTGCTTCAGGTTGGGAAACTGTTGTGTTTTTTTTTTTTCGATCATAAAATCAAATGCAATATCAAATTTGAAAATACAAAAACCAAAAAAAGAAAGCAAAAGAAAGGTTGTGGAAAGAAAATTGTTGTGACATACCTTCAATTCCTGTGTACTGACAGGGGTCTGGAAGGGCAGCATAAGATGAGCTGCGGAGTTGGAGGGCCTTATGGCTGTAGCTGCCTGTGCCGTAAACTTTTGAGTGCAGGGACGAGCCCTCAGGGAACGAGCTCTCCGAGTTTGTGACACTGTTAGATTCATGCAGGCCTCTCGTGGCTCCACATTGTCCGGTAGGAGCCCTTGGAAGTCTGTTGATCTGTAGCTGACAGTCCCCAGATAGACTTTCTAATCTCAGCTCTGGACCAGGCTGCTGAGGGTTCAGTATGACCCCTGAAGCCGCGGTGCGAGCCAGTGACCAAATCCTTGGCTTGTCTAGTGATTCGAAATGAGAAAGGGACACAGTTCCCGCTGTCGGGACGTTTGCAGAAACGGATTTGGACACAACCGGATCCATGAAATCGGACGGAAGCTGAGGGAGGGAGGTGACGCCTTTGATGCCACAGGGTAAAGTGTGGAAGCTGTTCGTTAGGCTCAATTGAAGCTCCGAGCCGCAGTCCCTTTTCAAATTAGCTCCCAATGCCACCATGGATCTCTGGACGTCCCGCTCATCTGCCGCCACCTTTTCACAGTCGCCGTCCAGCTTGTCACAGTCGTCCTCGTCCATGTCCTCCAAGTCACTCAGGTGCAACTCCTTCTCTTCCTTGCAGTCAGCGCAATCTAAACAAAGAGAATAAATGTGTGCTTTATAACACTTCACAAGATACCAGGAAACTGTAGATTGTTTGTACTGTAGTGTCAAAGGAGAAAAACTCTTACCTTTGGTGACACATTCCTGGTCACTCTTATTAAAGTCCTCCTTTCTGTCATCGTTGGCCTTATTCTTTGGTGACCAGGTCATCTTGTTCTCCTTCTTTAGCCTCCTCCTGGCGTTGGCGAACCACGTGGAGACCTGTGTTAGGGTCATCTTGGTGATGATGGCCAGCATGATCTTCTCTCCTTTGGTGGGGTAGGGGTTCTTGCGGTGCTCATACAGCCACGTCTTAAGCGTGCTGGTGGTTTCACGAGTGGCATTCTTCCTTCTAGCCGTGGCATTAAAGTCCACCGTCCCATATCTGCTAAAATGACACAGACAAACAAAAACGCAACCCACTTCAATCGCCTTACTGCATCCTTAAATAATTCTATTTTTACCAACTACAGCAGCAACATATGCATAAATCTATGACCTCTATCAAAATATAAGGTAACGGTTGAAAGTAGTTGTTAATGGTCATGTTTTTTTTTTGCATATTGACAAAAAATAAAAATAAAAAAAAAGGTGGAAAATGTGGAACTCACCTGTCATACTGATACTGTCCCAGTGAATGATCATAAGGATAGTATGTAGTAGTTTGAGTAATCCCAGAGTGTAACGTGGCGCCGGTGTCCTTAATGTCATACTGCGGATTCTGTTGAAAAGAAAATTTACAATTTGTGGTGAAACTAGTTATAAGTTTATTTCTTTATATATTTATATATAGTTTTTTTTTTTTTTACTGAGCTCAAACATGTACATTATTAAAATATTGTAATAATAAGTAACTGGGGCAAAATCTCACTGCTTTCTGAAATTCCTCACTACTGTAACTGTGATTGTTTTTACTGTGAAACATTTTTGCACGCATAACTTGCAGTTTGGCTTAAACTGATAAACATTTCTTAAGTAAACCTTTCTGGTAAATTCTGATCATGTTTCAAATCTATGCAAAAGGTTTGTGCACAAACAGTAACTTTATAAATGTGTTTGACACAAATGGAAACAGGAGTCTAGACTGAATTAGTATTTCTTTGCATTGGTCATATTCTCACACTGATACATTGACTGAGATGGATGAAACTGCCCTTCAAGACCCAACTGTTTGCAGTGTGAGGGAAAATGATAAACCTCCCGATCAATCAGCCCGAGCTCCCTCATCCCTCCCCCGCTTTGTGCGCGTCTCTGAAAGCCCACCAGAGTGGAGTAGATCGCGGTTGGGTCGGTGCCGTAGGGGAAGTAGTTGGCGTAGTTCTGGCTGGCCGCGGCCGCAGCGGCGTACGGAGAGCCGTACATCCCCAGCGCTGCGTTCAGCTCCGTGCGGCTGCTCGCCAGGAGTCGGTTCTCGTAGGAGGGGCAGCAGAAGGAGGCGGCGGCGGTCTGAGAGCTGCCCGTCCCGTCAGAGACCGACCTGGAAATCGAATCGCAGCATGTCGTACTTGGGTTTGCGGACACGAAAAACTGCGTGAAGAGAATCGTTGGATAGACGGTCGTTAATGGATGCAGCTGTGAACTTTGCGCTTTGATTGTGGACATTTGCGCTGCATGAATTGTGCTTTTGCTCCTACACTCTGAAGCGACAGAAATTGTAAAATATTTGCCTTAATAAAAGGGGAAAAGGAATGTTAATTATATTTTTGTTTTAATGCGCAACCAGCCTTAGTTTGAAGGTAAGCTATCTTTCAAAGAATGTTCTTAAAGACAGCAAAATAAAAGTACTTTAACAAAAAAAATATTATTTCTTATTTTTTTAAATGACAAAAATAAATAAATAGCACGCTGTATAGTAAGTTAATGCCAATGCTAGCTGTTATTCGTTGATGTTGAAACAATAAAACGTTGTGCGCAACGCGCGCGTAAAAAGTGACCTGTTCCATTTGTTTTTAATATGACTTTAAAACTCTGACTCTGATCTGGGTAACAGTTGATTCCAGAATTAAGTCATGTAGCAGCTCGTGTGACCTTTAAATTGTTTAGGTTTCTACTAAAACCTTGTAAATTCAACAAATAAATAACCCTAAAAGTTACTCCATAACTTTTTTTTTTTCCTGTGAAAAGACGTCTGTCCCCCTGATGAACTACTTTTAACTTTTCATTCAGCGTAGGAACAGCTAAAGGATTTTTTTTTTCAGAATAAAGATATATACATATATATATCCTTTTTTTCGTAAACAAGTTTAAAAACTTAACCGCGCATCCCTGTGTTCTGTAGGTGACATCTATCTGCACTGTCATCCAAAATAAACACGTGAGTTCATCCATAATTTAGCGTAATTGGACATGGGTGTGTGTATATTGATATCTGGTTTAACAACAAATGCACATGGCTAAAATAGCTGTCAGTATACTGACTTGACAGTGACAGAATGATCAATGGTGCGCATTGAAATTAGATCTCAGCTCCGTGTGATCACACATAAACACGCAAAACTCCCAATTATCATTTAGTTTATCTGATAAAATAGGAGGGCAACAAAACCGCGAGAGGTGGCTTACCTGTGAAGTTGCATTGTAAGGATATCCAAACTGCGTGAAAGACATAGCTGCTTCCTTTGTTACCATCAGGAATATTCTTCACCCTTGATCGATTGCAACCAATTCTACTTCAAATCCATCGTCTTGCACACACTTGCCACGGCCTTTAGCGCTCAATAATAGATTACTTCAGTCCACACAAAAAAAAAAAGGAGGGAGAGTTTGGAGTGGCAACAGCTGCAGATAGTTTTATATGAATGAATAATCCCCTACAGGATCCGATAAGAAATGAAATTAAGCGTCATTAAATTGGAGAAGGGGGGTGTGGAAAAAATGTTGTTGTGTTGGCTGAAGGAGGCTTAAAGGATAAGTAAGTCTTCCAAGTTATGGACTCTGCTTGTGCTATTATTTGTGGCTCTATAGTTCTTTAGCATTCACCCATGCAAGGGTATCAGCGTGACGTCACTGTAATCCCGGAACGGCAGTGCTACCAAGGATGGAATAATGTGTTTGCCAATCACATCCAGAACTGGCCTTTCTTAAGGTGCACTGTACACTGTCTTGTCCCGATTTTTCCTTTCATCTCGACAGATTTGTTTCTCCTGATATGCATTGTTGTTGTTTTTTTTCTTTTGAAATAAATCCACCACCCAAAGTTATTCAAAGTTGAGGAATCATTTAATACAACGTGTTAGGCAACAATACGTTTTATTTTTTTGTATTTACAACCTTTTTATATATATTTGCAATCAATTATCCAAACCTGAATAAAGTTAGTAAACCTTATTGTTATTATTACTTTTAATTCCGCCCTCTTGCTCGCCTCTGGCCGTTTTGGCCTGCAGGTCAATCGCAGAGTTAATGGCGATGATGTTTCTATCTTTCATTATTAGAGAGAGCGGCCAGCCCCAGCTTGAGCCCGCTAGAAACGTTTTTGGCAGGTCAATAGACCGCTGATTGATGCGCGCCTGGAGACCTACGTGACCATTACGCATAATGCGTAATTGTATCAATTAACAAATGGATACATGCCCTTGTTTAACCAATGAGTAACAGAGTGAAAATGTGCCTTGGAGGTGAAATTTGAAGAGCTGTGCAGGAAGAAAAAAAAAAAGACATTGGAAGTAGTGTTTCCAAGTGTAATTAAATATCCGTGCATGGGGGCGACGAGAATTGCATTTTAATTGAATGATGCTCACTTGAAAGATGGGTAAGGAATGATGCTGTCTCACGGTGAATGAAACTAGAGATAATTTTAAGCCTTATTAGATCAGCAGCTCAACCATCCCATGTGTTCTCACTCTCTCCAAACACCAAAAAAAAAATAAAAGAAAGAAAAGAAGGAGGGGGGGGGCAGTCAGTTTACCTAAAGGGTATTTATTTGTTCTGAAAATGCCAATTGGCCACATGACATGTCTGTTTCAGACTGTCTTCAGCGGAATAAGTCCTCAGGATTGATGGGATGTGCCTAGATTTCACAGTGTCCTGATTTCTCTTTGGGATGAATTGTGCTCACCTCCCAGGAGATTTACCTGCGATTGCGGCCTTTCTCTCCGAGGGGCGCTAAAGCGCCGCGTGTGCTTTATAGAGATCTCCAGTCATCTTATACTAGGTCAAAATGGATAGTGTCCATAATAACAATATTATTAATAATAGTAATAATAATAAACCAACTTTAAGCACAGCACACAACGGTTGTATTCAAGCTATTCAGAGAGTCGACCAAGATTAGAAGACTTGTTGAAAGGAATGTCTACCATGGTTATTTCTTGTTTCCAAACTGTTTTTAACACCTTATAAACTAAAAAAGACTTAGTTTTCCTTGAGTTTTATTTCTATAAAACTTAATTTAGACATGCATCGAACATATTTCCTAAATGTTCTGTATTTTTATTTTTTAAACAAAGCAATAGTTAATAGTGTTTACAGTTTTTTAATCTAAGATATTTTTTGGGGGGAATAAAATCTCACAATAGGATGACTAGGCAATTTTACAGCAAAAATATATTCTGTAGACATAAACCTCTTTACAAAACATCTCACAAAACTTATTCTGAGGATAAGGCTAAACAAATGACAAAAAGAAGTTTGTATTGAATAAGGGAACAGAATGGCCAAAGTACTGTTCAAAAACCATATTAAGTTGTATTGTTATATTAAGTGTTTAATAGTTATTGTATGCTCATAAAAATCTAAAATTGAAGATATGTATGACAGTCTCTAAAACTCCCCAAAAGCCATTAGAAAAAACTACAGCACTTAACAGATGAATCCACAAATTGAGGCAAAACGATTATTACAGGCAAATGTTCACATAAAGGAGGCTGAAACAAGTTGAATATAATTGCACGCCGGCGTTCACTGCATTTCTACAAGGGCATGCGTGATGGCCCAAGTGCATATGGACATGCTGATGCATAATGCATGTCTAGCAGTCAGTGCAGATTTTACAGAATAAGGTTGAAATGAACACTAATTGTAATAGTACAGTGACCACTTTGCCCTTCCCTCTAACATGTTATACAAGCCAACACTGAGCCATTTCCTTACAGATCTGTTTGAGTTATCACAGTGTAACAACGTTAAACCTTTTGCATCTAGGTGTCTAATCCAATCTATGGATTACATTTCATGTTTTTAGTACAGTTGAATCAGTATTTTCTCAATTTCTGTCAAAAAATTTGAGATTATAAAGGTACATTTTGAGCATGCTGATGCCAGAGCACTTAACCAAAGTTTCTAACAATAGTATTCAAACATTTTGAACATTTTCAAATCATATAATGTTGCACACAACTAACATCACTATATTTTATTAGGATTGTATAAGAAAGCCCAAAAGAAAGAAACGAATATCTTCGAAGTGAAAGGGAAAATCTTTAGATAGGGGAACAGATGTATTATGTGCACTCTACAAACCTGGATATTGGAAAAATAGTCACATGAACAGTCACTTTTAGAATTTTATAGCATTAGTCACCTGTGGGACAGATGAGACAAATTTGACCAACATGCAAAACATTTTGGCTGGAGGAAAACAAGTCCTGCCATTGTGCTAAGCATATAAACGCCTTATGGATGTTATCGTGCTGCAGGGATGCTTTTTATTTTGCAGGGGAATGAAAAGTGGCTTAAAATTAATGAGATTAAGGATATTCTCTTGTTAGTATTGTTCAGTTTACCTGAACTGCAAAGAAGAATGGCAAATATTTCCATTTCTGGATGTAGAAATGATGAAAATATGTGTAACGAACAGTGCAGCGACTGAAGGGTTTTAATACAAATTACTTGCATACTTTTTGACATTTCAATCACAAAAAACAAGCCATTAAAAACAGGTCTAATTCTCGTTCCATTTCATTATCATTATGAAATGGTTATTGTCGCATAAAATACAATGAAACGTGAAAAAGGTATAAAGGCTTTTGGAATTCACTCTACTATAGGTCGACTACTGTTTTAGTACACTTTCTCATGAAGTTAAGAAAACACAGAACTTCTAATATGCCTGGTCCTGAATGATCCATCTGATTGGTAATGAGACCCAATAATACAAGCATACCCGGTTGGATGCCTCTCTGCATGAGAAAAAAAAAGAGAGAGAATTGAAAGGTTATGTCAACACTCAATAGCTCCCGGCCCAATTCTTTTTTCTTTTTTTTTTATACATTTCCTATGCTGACTTAATGAACCTCACAAAGCCTTTCTGGTTTTTCATCAGATGGGGGGAAGCTGCAGTGTTGGTTGAGGTAGAGAGGGGGTGTATGAAATGGTAATAAGGGCAGGCAGATGAAGAGATGAAGGGAGAACCCAGAGTTGAGCAGGGGATGAAGCGGCACCTACCTGAAGGTGTGTGTGATCTCATTAAAGCCAAATTGGTATCTGCCAATAAATCTGATGCACTTCTGATCTGAAATTATTGCAAACACACGTGAGCCCAAATACACACACTGACATGTTGCATCTAAAAAGATAAGAGCAAATTATAAGATTATCAATAGTCAGGCAGAAAACAATAAATGGAATGAGACACACCACTGGCTAAGGTCACAAGAGTAGCCAGGTAGCACACATACATTATCCACACCTGCGTCAGACAAAAAGAGTCATTGAGGTTTGTCAGAATGGCTCCGATGTCTTCATGACGATTGTCTCCCTGAGTCAGTCGGGTTTGGAAGTCGAACAGATAGTGATAGGTAGTGCCACAATGGTGTGACGGTGTTTGATTGGCATTTTTTTAGTTTAGAAGAGTATTTCTGATATAGCATTACCAAAAATTCATTTTGGTTTCTGTTTTTCATACATGTATTGACAGGGAAAATTGAATTGTAATTGTTTCTTTGTGGTTTTAACCACGCGTCATCAGATGTTTAACTAAAAGAAACCCTAGGCTATTTTTATTGGGAGCCGCCTTTCACAGAGGCCCTTTGGGCTCCTGAGGGAAGGTGAAAGTGATTTAGACGTAGAAAAGAAGAAGACAGAAAACCATGCATGTGTTGTTTGCGTGTGCTGGCTGGCAGACTCCCCTTGAGGCTCTACTGTAAAGCTAGCATCAGTGGTGGTGTCAGGGATTTGTAGCTTGTCATTGGGAGAGAGGGAGTACTGGCAGTAACTCTGGGAAGTAACAGCTCTCAGAGAGAGCCCAGCTTCCAGAGCTTGTGTACATGCAGGTGTGTGTTAGAGAGATGGAGAATGAGGAGGAGGAATTTCTTTATTGTATTTTATTATGATCCCCAAGGTGTCTTGCAATCTATTTGGGTGTACAAGCAGTCTATGGCTTTGTCATTTGGTAGGAATCCATGTGTTCTCTTTAATGTGTAGACCTTAGGCTTTTTTTCTATATGTTTTCTTGTCAGCAAGTGGTGTATGTACATGTCTGTTCTGAATGTGTCCACAAGGCATTGCATGAACCCACGTTTGTATGTACATCGGCTTTTGTCATTTGGACAAGTATTCAAAGTATGCTCAGTTAGGAATCTTTACTATAATCTTCAATGCTTCTAAACTTTCTTCAATGGTAACGAAAAACTTGTCGTTGCAATATAGAAAACACACCCTGGTAGAATGGAGGACTAATTTTCTTATTGGCAACTAGATCGTTCTGAAGTTGCTTACTGACAGTTGATCAGGTTTAAAGAGCCCAAGGGATCATAAAATCCAATCAATTTATAAATGCTCATGTTAGAGTACAAAAGGAGGGTTGAAAATAGAAACACTGAGAAAATTGGACACACGTGGTTTCCCAATGACTGCATCTGCTACAGCAGCATTGTGGTTCATCTCTAGGGCCCACAGGGGCGGAAAGACGGTTCCTATTACTGCCAGCCCAATTACCAGCCACAGCGCAGCCACTGCTGTCAGCACCAGGCCAAACATGTAATGCATCGGCATCTTTGTTCTTGAGTATGGCCAGAGGATCTTGTATGTAGTGCACCACAGCTTCAAACTTTAAGGAAGTGAGCACATTTGAATTTGAACAAAACATGAGGATGTTTTTATAGGCTACTGCAAATGTTGTATACACTCACAAGCCACTTTATTAGGCACAATGTTTTAGTATGAGGTTTGATACTGTTTATTTGGCATACGTTCAACAAGGTGTGGAGTAGTCCCTCAATACAGTAAACCTTTACTGATTAATTTTCCTTTTTGTTGGCTGCACTTGCAAGTCTCCTGTTCCATCACAAAGGTGCTGTACTAGATTTGGATCTAGTAATAAGTAAGATCATCATCAGGTTCAAAAAAACATTGTAAGATTACCAGAGCTTTTCAGAGATTGCCTTGCTGATGTCAGCCTCTGAAATGAACAAGGTAACTAAAATGGTTGAGGATCAGTAATGAGAAAGCACCAATCTCAATCAATTCTGACACCAATCACCTGGAGCATTTATGGTGTTGAAAAAAGTTTCCATTTTTAGTGTGTAAAATTGGAAGATGGATCAAGTCCTGCAGCCGAGCACTTGATTAATGGTAACTACCACATGTTTGTCTGTACGAAAGTAATGGCAAGTAATTGTCCCATTTTTGTATATGGTATGGCTAAATCTTAGATTAAAGCATAAAAATTGAGCTGGATTTCAGTTTATAGGTATAGAATCTTTATGAACCAATAAGTTCACAGACATGGGGTACAGATATCCCTACACGCCCTGAAATACATGATCCAATACATGATCCAATCATAATTCAATTTATACTGCTTTGTTTATTTAGTATAATGTAATAGAGCATAGCAAGACTGATGGTGCTTTTTCACTCACGATACATGTAACTTTGTGCGCCTCCTTATTCTTCCTTTGGCTACAAAGACCAGTCATACAAATTGTTGGAATGTTTTTTTACTCATCTTTCATCTTTGACTAAAGTTGACTGATAAACACTTTAACTATAACTGCCTCTGCCATTAAAACCGTGTTTTTTTTTTTTAGGGTGATGTCTACCTGAGTCAAACTTTCACATGAATTGAGCAATCTTGCCCTGGCAACATGTGAATTAGGATGTAACCTTAGGAATTGTCTGGTGGTAGTATCTAGGATTATACAATGGGGATATTATCACCAATATCTTAATTGCTCCACTCTTATTTCCGTAAGGAAAAAAAAAAAATAGTTGGAAAAATGAAATATTATCATAGACATGTTTAAATTTTCCCAAAGTGAGTGCCTAATCTGTTACTAGTGGATACCATTCATTAACCAATGACGAATACATGATACACCTAAATCCACCCATCATGTCTTGAATTCAGGTAAATAGAACCCATCAGCTAAACTTAAGTAAGCTACAAAGGAACTAATCATGCTTCATCAGAATTAGATAATAATGAATATAGCATTCTATTATCAGCTAAAAAAAACATGAACAGTAGTGATGTTTCGTAAGAGTACCTTTCCGATATCAACAAATCCTCCAGGAGGTCACCAAAATTCATCTAAATCCCCCTTTATTAAGTTAAAGCATGAGACTAAGTAAGCACTTCAGATTTTTTCATATCTATTTTCCCAATTTCATGAATAGATAAGTAAGGAAGATACAGAACCTATCTTTAGGGAAACTATATAGAACATCATGTCTGAAAGTTGATATATAAAATATAAATAATAATATAAATAATAAATAATAAAAACTCAGCAGAGGTAAAATTATTGTGTTTCCTGCTCAGAATATGTTCTCAACTAGTTTAAGATGCAAATAAAAAAAATAAAAAAACTTCTGACTTCACATTTTCATGCTGCACAGCTTATAGTTATGTTTTATTTATTATTTCATTTTATTTTTTTTGAATCTAGTGACAGAAACTTCCCATATTTTAAAAGAGTTGCTCAGAATAAACACACAAGGGAATTGGAAAACTCAGGACCTAGTTAAAAAAAATAATTCTGTGTACCCTCTCATACCTCAGGTCTATGATATAAACAACAAACCATATTGTCTCTTGGGGGCCTGATGAGATGTAATTTTAAAAAGCTACTACACTTGACTGTAGAATAACACAAAGAACGTACCCTATGCCCATTCAGGTGGTTGCCATTGTCAACATATTTAGTCAATTTTAAAGAAGAATAAATCAAATACTTTTTTTATTACGTCCTTTAAGCATGTTTTGGATATGGCTGTTGAGATTTGACAACTAGCAAAAAACGAACACTAAAATAAAATCTAATCGTCTTGATGTTCGCTTTTTGAAAATGGTAACAGATTTGCTGAAAACATTTTGCATTAAATCTATCCCAACAGTATCAGCAGCAGGGCAGCGCAGATATGTTGCACGAAGCCAAACAGATAAGACTTTATTCCAAATGTTACAACATTTTCAAAAAACACTTCAAACTAAAGCAGATAAAATTTAAGCATAATCATGTTTGATCATGACAAATCTACTTTCTGCAAAGCCTGTCTACTTGTCATTCCTGTTGTGTGATAATGTTGTGTTTCCACACACAGCGACCTCGACTGTTAGAAAATAAAACCGCAAGAAATGACGGGGACAGAGACGATTGTTTGTTGAGCTCTAGCACAAAAAAAAAACACATTTTTAAATGACTCTTAAAAAACTCTTATCTTTGTATACTGTGCTTTTGTTGTATTTAACTTTCTGTTGCTTCTGTAAGTTTGCTTTAGCTTAAACATAGCAGACTTTGTTGGTGCAGTAATCGCTTGACCTTAAAGGAGTTGAAAGGGAAGGTGATACCGACATGCTATCCCATAATCTTTCCACTTTACCTCAGCTTTAGAGTTCACTTCACTCAACCCTATCTAAATCTCCCATTTCACTAGCTGCTAGTAGAATTCTTCCAGAGTTTAGCAATGGGTGTATTCCCAAATTCATTAGAGGTCACTGTCATCTCATAAGTAATTTAGACATTGTTGTCAGTTTTGCAACTGTAGTTGGGTTTTCAAAACATATGTGTATAAAAATATATACAATCATAGCTGGTAAATCCTAAATGTTCTAAAATTTCTCCCTGACCCTAGATAAAATTTTATTGGTTCTGTTTTACTGTTTTAAGTCGGAGCACATTCAGCTCCCTTTCCTTCTCAGTCATCCATATTCCTCTTATCAGATCTAACCAGTGTGTCTCCCATTGCTAAAGAATACCATCCACACAGAATGATGCTGCCACCACCATGTCTTACAATGATATATATATATATATATATATATATATATATATATATAGATATATAATGTCCTGTATCCTGTATTTCTCATAATCTCTGTGCAGCCATCCCAGTATTACCATGGACCTACTGGAGGCTTCTATGATCAGTCCTCTAGTTGTCCTACATTTTGATTGAGATACACAGCCACATGTTGTGTATTCTTTCTGTTTTCAATATATTCGATGTTCAAAACATAATCCATTAGTTTTCAACATCAGAGCAATGGAAAAATGTAAAAATACAGAAATGTATCTGGTTAAAGGATGTTTGTCTAAAAACCATCAGTGGAACAAGTAATTTAATGTATGAATGTGACTGTGCACAGTTTAATCAGTATTTTATTCTCTATTTAGTACTGTTGCAAATTTTTTATTTAGGTCTGTGTGTTTTTATCACACAGACGTAAAACGTCTGTGTGATAAAACAAAATTTTAAAATATTATTTACTACCTATTAGGTTGTACACATTTTCTAAAAAAATTATCTTTCTTATTTTCATTAGAAACATTTATAAATTGTATTGTTCTTATCTCATGCACATGTACTGCCTCCAACCTTGCTGTTAGAGTTGCGCTGATTCAGACAGAGGAGCTCTCCTGGGGTGTAGATGTACTGAACATGGTGTGTTATGTGTTGTCATTTTCTACTATCTGTGCTGCTCATCCTTTCATCATCTTTTTTCCTCTAGTCCTTCCTTTGCTCCAACCTTCTGCCCCCAGTACTTCAAATGGCATCAGCATGCTGGTTGTAAGCGTTTCCTTGAGGACTGAGGTCACCATGTTCCGAACACAGCCCGATATAGGGAGTCTGATAACCCCTGAAATAAGTACGACACTAAAGTTGACATGAAGCAGATGTTCCCTTCACCACATGTTTTTTTCATAAGAAAGAAGTGTGAACTCTCAAGTCTGTAAAAAAATAAATAAAAAATGTTCAACTTTCATTTTACAACAAAGCAAAACATATTAAAAAGCAACGTATAATGCCAGATCTCTGTTATTGCAGAAAAAAGAAATAATAGTCAAAGCAAACAAAAAAAAACAAAGATAACATCCACCTGTGATTATTAAGAGTTCGAGTGACATAAATCTGTCAGCCCTTACGTATCAGCATTTAGGAAATTGTGTAATACATGTTCCCAAGTTTAGGTTATCTTTCCACATGGTTATAAAAACAGGCTGGGTCAAGCCTTTTAAGGAAGCAGGTTGGAAATCAGGATCGGTGCAGACCTCGGTTCTTTGATTCATTTTAACTCTGAACCAATGGTGAGAAGACAAGCAGTGCTGCATTCCCAGTACCCAGTGCTTGTAAATTATGTGCACATAGGGTGTTTGTGGGATGAAGAAGGGCTTCCCCCCCCCCCCCCACACACACACACAAACACACACACACACACACACACTGCTGCTACTACATATGCACAGATACTCATTTCCTCTTGGCAGATAAAGGGTTTCTGCTTTCTGTCAGGGTGTCCTCAGCTGAACACCCCTTGGGCCTATCGCTTGATGGGAATCCTGTTTGTCTCTCACTCCACAACCCCATATCCAGTAGGAAGGAAAACAAGAGCTAAGGAAGTCACACCAACCCGTCCTCTTGTATCTGCTTTATTTTTTTATCTAAGTCTTCCGCCCCATTCTCCTCTTTTTGTATTTCTTCTAACTAGGTGGTTGATGCTGTTAACTGGCTCACTGAGTAAACTCTACCAATGATTGTGGTCACTAATAAAAGAGATATCGATTGGCAGTTTGTTAAACACTAACCAATGCACCTAGAAATGACCTCTAACACTTTTCTTAAGACAGTCTTTTCCCGTTTGCCTGTCTGCCAGTGTTGTTGTTCTGGTGACATACAGATATTATTCTACTTGCATGATTTTTGCCATACTAGCTTATAACTTTTTTCCTCAGTTGAAAAGGGAGAAGATATGTTCCCCTATAGAACAACAGAACAACTACAGGTTCAGTTGCTTTTTTTTGTTTTCTGTAAACCATATAATGAAATAGGAAGCAGATAATCTATATGTTTACCAAGTACCAATTAATATTAATTAGAATTCTCACAGTTGAGGGAAACATGTATTTTACCCTGACAGACATGTTATCTTGCTTGCTTGCTACTTTTTTACAAAGTAGGTCTAAAAGCTTAGAAGAAAAAAACTTTGGCAAATACATATAAAGAACACTTTTTACTTTTATGAAAAGATTGTTTATCAATCCTGGTTTCTAAGCCTGACACCAGATTTCACTGGCAATCAAATGTTTACGATAACTGACAATAACATTTGCTGCGGTGTAATATGTCTGGAGAAACTACATGCAACTTATATCATGGTGGTTTTTACTTTAGATTAAATCTATATTGAAAAAATATGGTAAATTAAATGATTTATTTTCTAACTTAACAAGATTTACCCATATAAATATCCCTGTGATACTTTATGTTTATTTAAAACTCAGTTTCATTGAACTTTTAGGTAAAGATTTTTTTTACTCTTGTTAAATATTTTTAACCAAGCATTTTATTTGCAGTAACTGTCACAGGATTAAAATTATAGAAAGGTACTTATTTAGATTACTTGTTATTGAAACACAGTTTATTTTATGTATGTTGCTCCAATCAATGGTAGTTTTTTTTTTTTTGTATATTACATTGTAAGAAATTATGCCTATTGCAAGATAACAGGAATCGACTTGCTCAATAGTGTTAAAATGTGCCCAGCATCCCATTTATTACAGGTGACTACAGGCCATTCATCACAGAGCTGTCATTTAGCTTAAATGAGTCAAAGGATGGTCTCTTGAGTAAGACTGTCAAAACTGGAAATGGGCTGTAAGTACCTCTATGCAAGATTTAATTATCACTATTAAGCATTCAGGAATCAATAGAATTCATTTTAGTCAATCAATATGTGGCCAGGCCATAGAAGGACAGTGTGCATAAGATACTTATTTGCATTTCAAAGCAGCCTGTATCACGTGGCCTCCATTGGAAATCCATACCATGTTGTTATGTAGTATTTCATATTTAGCCTCTTTATCTCTTCATCACAGACTGCTATTGATTCAAATTCCTTTATTTACTGCCTCCAAACAGCCTGAGGTTTAAAGAGTCAAACTGTTTTTTTTTTTGAAGGAAACTGATATCTGGCTTCCTATCTAGAGCTTTGTTTCTCTTCTAGTCTCTCACTCAGTTTAATTCCCTTGTCTCTGTTCCTCCTTTTTTCCTCCTTCACTCAACGCTCGTCACTCGCGTTGGAAATTAAACTCTGTCATCTTCCCACCCCCTGTACAGATCTCTGCTCACTCGGGTGTGAATCTCCACATTATTCAAATAAATATCTCCGGGTTGTCTCGGGAATACTCTGAGCCACTTCAAAGATGCCCCCCAAATCCCCTCAATACCTCAATATTGCTTGTTCCCACCGGAGTCCTATTTTGTATACTTGAACTGGCTCTAATGGCTTCCTTTTCCGAAGCACCTATCAGATGTTCAACAGCGCAATTTAGCCAAGTTCAACTTCACCCATGAGTAAATCTCAGTCTTGATTTTTGGGATATTGTTCAGAACCATTTTATTTCAGTTCCTCTGCTGCCTCTCTTCCAAGTCATGTTTCATTCCTTGTTTGGGTTTTGTGCTCATTTTCTTCCTACCCTCTTTCTTTTCTCAATTCTACTTCTATGAAATTTACCCACCTGGGTTTTCAAGCTGGGACACTCGGTGAACCTACCGATCCGGTGGTGACCATACAGAAGGAGGCAAACTGGAACATATGTTCCTGAATGAGACGATAGAGCCACTCTGGATTGCAAATGCACTTGAATTATGTAATTATCATAGATGCAATCCACCAGATATGTAATTTGATCAACGAAACTGCCTACAAATCCGACCTTGCATGCTTTAAATTTAGTTTTTAAAGAAAATTGCAACAAAATTTATAACCTCCTTTCTTTTAAAATTCATATTTTGCTTTACAATTATTAATCAAATACATCCGGATAAATTTATTCTGATATGAGCCTTGACACAAAGCTGAAGATGAACTACATCATGTTGCTGGAAAACATGATTCTGCAAATATGTACTAATTTTACATTTTAAATGCATGTTTTACTGGCGTTTTTGTTTGTGTCCTTTATATTGTTGTTGACTGATTTCTGACATTTTTCTATAAATTGATACATTTTCTTTAACCTTTAGATAATTATTTTTCCATTTTCTAGCTTCACTGTTTTTCAATGTTTTGTGTAGAGCCTTTTCGTTTAGTGTATTTTATTGTTATTTTCAATAAAAAGCACAAACTTGTACTGAGTCTTAAAATTAGTCTTAGCTAGACGGCCTATATACTGTACGTGACAATAATTATTTTGTACTGTAAGATTCATTTTTACCTTTCTTGATTAAAAGGAATTAGTGAGATGAATCAATGAATGAATGAATACATGGTGAATCTATAAATAATACAATGTGAATCGGCAATTTTGTACAGTATTCTTTATCTAACCATTAACATTTTTAACTGTTATTTTTATCTGTGAAATCCATTAAGCACACACAAAGAAATGCTTAGGCAATCCAATCCATATTCTGCAATCTATAATTCTAGGATGAGATCAGAGGTCTGCATAAAAGACCATAAATGCCATCAGAACACGTTGGCTTAATATGGCTTCACAGCTAGGGGAGGGAGACTCAAGATGATATGAATGGGTCTCTGAAAGATTCGGGTTGCACATCTGAGTGGACGTAAGGAATTCTGTCCTCATGCTGTAAAAATATAGGGTCATCGCTTAATTCTTATCCATGGCTGGTGGTTGACCAGTTGCTTGCAATAACCTAAAGACATAGGTAGAGACAGTTTGTTTGAGTGTAAGCAATCCATTTATAGGGCTATTTTTTATGGGACAATGTGTAATGAAGAAGTCAACTCACTGGGATTTGCTCTAATAAATCCGTGATATCATAAATTCAAGTAAAGAGGGCTAACAATGTTTCGGGTATTTGGTGATCATTCTATCCTTGTATTACATGTGCAAAGTATTCCTGGGACACGGAGACAATCTGGGTGATGAGCAAACTTTCCAGGCTTTCAGGGTCCCTTTTTGTGAAAGGAAAATCTGCATGACTAATCTGCATGGCTATATTGGAGACGTAGGTGAAACCGTGGAGACTTTTGGGGGTTAACTTGAAGTGTACTGGGATCCTATATTAAAAGAATAATTAATTAATTTTGTTTGATAGACATTGTGAAGCTCAACTGATTTAGTTTCACAAGTAGAGCATTGTGCTTGATTTATGTGTATAAAACATCATTAAAACACAGACCCCCGCCACCACACACAAATGCCACCAAGCAGATGTCACCAAGCCACAAACACCAGGACAGGAACTATTGACTTACAAAGCAGTCACCACCAGGCAGTTTGCACCCATGGCTGCGCATTCCTCCGCAACGATACAACATTACTGCCTTTGCATTAAAAGCTTGCTAATAACCATCTTCAGTTCCTAGGAGTCCAAGTCGATCCATCCATATGACGTTGGAAGAACTGAAAAACAGCACCTGCCCCAAATTGACGGCCTCCTCCAATTCTTGGTCCCCATCCCCGAATGACAAACAGGGAACTGGTGTGTAACTTATATTCTGGAATTATATCACTCAAGCTAGCAGCATATTCGAGTAGCTCTGTTACATCTGTTAGGATTTTATCTTCTTTCAAAAAGCTTTTAATACACAATTTCTGCCAAAAACTTTACTATGCTGGGAAATGATTCTCTTTGGTTTTAGTCAATAAGCTGTTTGCAGGATCTTTGCAGATACAGTATGTTCTGACCTTTGGTCATTTGTTATGATGCATAATGTAGCAAAAAGCAATTTACAAGCGGTGAAATACCTCAACTGCTGACAAAAACACCACAGGAGCCTAAGATGCGGGGATGGGGATCTAGAGCTGAAGCAAAGAGGACAGAGAGAAGAAAGAAATGAGAACAATATTTCCCATTAATCATAAGGTCAACATGAAACTGCTATCAAACAAGTTGGATACTGTGGATATTGGTGTGAAAATAAAGATCACAAATAACTCTGAGCATCCTCTTCATCATTCTGTTAAACAACATAATGTCTTCAGTCAGATGAGGACAAGCCACATCTGCAGTATTGTATGTGCTCTTCAAATCTATCATGGCTAGGTAAGATGTAAGCCAATGAGAAAAAAATCACTAGTAATTTTGGAATATTTACTGTTAATTCTAATCATAACATAATCTAAACAGGATTAAGGCAGGGGGAGTTTGTAACTTCCTGATTCCATACTACACCGTGGGGCTTGCTCTGTGTCTGCCATTTACTTCTGTAAACATTTACTCACCTCACCTTCCCTTCCATTATTTTTATGTTTCTCTCTGAGACTTTTATGTTCACTTTGATAGAATATAGGCTCTAGAGTCACATTTCATACTTGACAAGTACTTAAATGCCCATGATCTGCCAGGCGCACTACTACAATGCAAAAAACTGAATGGTAGGGAATTATTGGTTTTAAGGACTCCTGGTGCTCTGGGACTTGGGGTTAGTGGCTGGTGCCTTTAGCTGTGAGACACTTGCAGGGGAGTGTGAAAGCAATAATTACTTATTTAGCCTGTTAAGTGTTTAAAGAGGAGAGGGTCTTTTGGGATAGACGGCGTTTGACAAAAATTGCTCCACAGACATTTGGTAAAAACGTACGAGAGAAGCAGAACGTAGCAAAGTGGAACACTTTGAATGCAAAGTCTTATATAATTGGAACCAACTTAAGACTTCCTATGTTTACTGCTTACATGACACCATAGACCTCTAGACTATGGAACACTGAGCCTGATCTCCTGCTTGAAATATTTGTTCTTCACACGTGGAGATTGAGAAGTAATGAAGCAGTGTGCAATACTTCCTTGCAACAAGCAATTATATGGTGTTGATGATGCTGTAAGTATATACAGTATATATATATGTACAAATTGTTTTTATTTTATTTTTCAAAAGTCCTGAATTTTCGTACAGTAAGGTGCAAGGGAAGAAAGAACAGTGAAAGGGGTGAAGTTGAGCGACTGAACAGATTGAATGGCTAATGAAATGGGTTCCTTCAGGCCTGAATAAATTCTTTGGTCTGGTGATCCTCCAGGATGCTGGCCTCCCAGGGAGATTAATGACCACTGGGCTGTAGGATAATAAAATAGTTTGCCTTGGCAATATGTTTATGAATTCATCACAGTGTCCACAAGTGGGCTGCCTGACTACAACATCTTTATAAATCCTCCTCTCTCTTCTCTCCTGCTGCTGCTGATTTATGATTCTGCTACCACCCAAATGGTTTGGCCACTCTCACCAGATTTCATATTGGCTGACCAGCGCCATCTCAATGAAATCCAGGTCACTGCACTGATGGGAAAGAAATAGGAGGCTAACTAGATAATGGGAAGACAAAATGCTCAAGTGAGTTTCCTTGACCATGTTATGGTTGAAGTCTTTTCTTAATCTGTTAGACATTAAAACAACTTTCTTAATCCGCATCTGTTTGGTTGATATAAAATGTATACCAATAGGGATGCATTCAAATAAATAGTCCCTTTAATTTTGGAGGTAAGCATGTACAAAAGGTTTAGGGTTAGGGATTAGAAAATCATCCAAGTTTCAGTGGAAGCAACTGAAAAAAGTATGAAAAGATATAGGATTATTTCGTTTTGCGTTGCCAGTTTATTTTGGAACTGATGAAGATTTCTGACTCTGGCTTCCTATGGAGCCTACAAAAAATACACCACATGAAAAAGCACAACTGCAATCATAATGTAAAGTTGTGTTAATGTACTTAACATGATTTTAACACAGCAGAAGGTAGTTTACTCAGCTAATAAAAGAAAGTAAAAAGAAATTAATCACACATTGAGCTTGGTTCGATAGTTAGAGGTAATTGGTTGTATTTTTACTGGCTCAGACACACAATGTCTGTAGGTTTGTACCGGTCGGGTTGGATTTTTTAGGCCTGATCTAAACTCTTATTTCTCTCCACTGTAATCACAGGCTTACCTTGGATGATGCGTTGCTGCAAAGTCAATAACTTGATAAGTTATTCCTCAGCTAGTTTCCGGCTGACATGGGCGTTATAAATCTTGAGTTCATTGTGTTATAGCTATTGCTTAACTGGAATATGTGTAACCTGAATCTGTCTATTTCACTGGTTTGTATAATTAATTGGATTTGATATTTCTGTATAGGATTTCAGTCGGTTTGTCTTTCAATGTACTTTAAGATTCAGACTTGTATGTCCGCGTGTTAATGACAGTAGCCTCACATTCATTCAAACAAAAAAACTGGAGGAGTTAATAAGTCATTGCAGCTTGTTGGTGCTATTTACACAGTACTGTAAGGTGTTCAAATTCTCCAGTTAGTGTCAGAGTTTTCCATGTATTTAAATCAAAAGCAGATAATTTGTCTGCCTTTTAAAAACCTAGTCTGTCAGGCTCATAAAGCCTCTGTAGTCCATTATTATTTATTATTGTTTGTTTTTCTGAACATTAAATAATTATAGCTAATTATTATTAGTTCTTTATGGAACAATTAAACACTTAAAGGAAAGGAATAAAATAAATCAAGAAGTATTTAGATTAATGCATTGAAATGCTTTTAATAACTTTTTTGACATGTTCTGACGTTGGCAGATGTTGAGTGGCTTTTAGTAAATCTAAAATGATGCTGCTGTCACATAGTTTGTAGCATAAACTGCAAGAATATCATTAATGAGTGCAATAAATCCAAATAGGATAATTATAACTTATGGAAAAGAGGATGTTTGAGTCAAGTCCTCTGAGTATTTAGTCTAATTACCAATTTGCCCTTCATTATTTGCACGCAGTAAATGAGTATTAGAGCAAATATGGAAGTTTAACTCACTTTCATTAAACTCACTCTGGTATTTTATTTTTACATAGTAATTTAAACAGTTTTTATTTTGTGTATATAGTAATTTTTTAAAGTGAAAATAAAGTATAACTGACATTTGATAAATACACAGCCTTACTTCTGGATTTAGAAAAAGTTACTCATAGACCGTGATGCCTGACTCAAAATAATACTTTTTATTCAAAGTTTTACTATAGATGTTGAGGGTGGTGGGCAGTAATGATCATCTGTAGCAGTATTTATTATTCCAGATATGAAGATTCCTTCGAAGACGTTACATTTTTAGAGTGTCCACAGCATCAAGCTCTTTAGCTAGCAAACTCACATTGATTATCAATCGAAGACATGGTTTACAAGTCCTCCTTTTGTCGCTGTCCTTTTTGCTTCTGCTCTGGATCCACAGTGTTTAATTTTTTTACTCTTATGGGACTTTTGGTTGCAGTTAAGGTATTGTTTCAGTTTTAGTAATCGGCAGATCCAAATGTAAACCAACTTTTTATGATGGTTCTGCAAGAAATGTTCATTGGTAAGAAAATATCAGCAAAATTCTTCCAGCTGCACACCGTCCAAATCTATAAAAAATTTATATAGTAGCTGTGACATGTTGCCCTGAAGTACATTGCTTGCTCTTTTAGAGCTTTCTTACTTGCTAACTAGGTTTGTTTATCTTTCTATACGTGTAAGGTAGTTGGTCATTTTCTGCCAGTCAATGGCCTAAAGCCAAAGTACAGACATTTGGTCCAAAATAGTCAAAAGAGTTGATGCATAGCTTCATAGTTTATCCCACAGATTCTAACCTTGATTGAAAAGAGGGGAATTTGGCAGCCAATAAACCACCTCCAAGTCATTTGTGTTCTTCTTGAAATTACTCCTACATTGCAAGGTTTATTGTAAAGCGTTTTACAGCTGTCAGAAAAATGAAAGAGTTAACATAGCCTTAAATAATGTGTCATTGATTAAAGTGTCTACATAGATAGGAAGACCCGGTGTTTCCCTGGACAGTATTTCCATTAGCATCACACTCTTTCAACACTCTGATTATGCATCCTGGCCCCAAGTTTGTTTGTTTGTTTGTTTTTTCCAGATAAGCAGAAAAAATGGCCCTGGCAATCCACTCATCACAAATGTATAGTTTTTGTCCACTGCTTTGTCATCATCTTTTGATGCTCTAGCTAGGAGTCTTTGTTAGTTCATGCAACGGGTCTGCCTTTATACAACAAACTGACATGAATTGCATATTGTAAGTATTTCCTTCAGAACCAATATTAACTTCTTCAGCAATTTTAACAACAGAAACTGTCTGCAGGATTGAATCTGAATTGATCAGTGTTTGTTCCACATGTTTGGTAACTCCAATCTAAAAGGTAACCTTTAACGCGGAAAATAAAATGCTGCATTTACCTTGCGATTGCTTAGCAATAAAAAAAAAAGGTGAAAAAAAGGGCGACATTGCAAGTGTCTGTGTGCTGAGGATTTGAAATGTCATTTATTTTTGGAGGGGTTGTGACCCGATACACTGATTCTCCATTCGGCCCCATCTGCCCTGCTTCAGACTGCTCTGTGTTGCCCCCTTGGGAACTCTGATGCAGCAGAGTGACTTTTTTTGTCTCTGTGTTTGATTTGGTCTTTTGCTCGTGTATTTGTATGTGTGTGTTATCAAGGATGTGTGTGCATCTACGGTAGTACTGACCCCCCCCACACTTCCCCCCCTCTATTCTTATAATGAAGTGGAACTACAGCTCCATTATGAACTCCCTTACTATTGGTTGGAGGTAATATGGAATTAGCTAGCGTGCCGTGAGCCTGTCAGTATTGATTTTGCCAGCCGGATCACTTGTTACAAAAGAATAGAGCTGTCTGTGGTGTA
Source organism: Orestias chungarensis (assembly GCA_032876305.1). Classification (NCBI taxonomy): domain Eukaryota; kingdom Metazoa; phylum Chordata; class Actinopteri; order Cyprinodontiformes; family Cyprinodontidae; genus Orestias; species Orestias chungarensis. Next base: position 3,072,769 of record JAVLVB010000173.1, on the reverse strand, counting down.
ATTGAACACGTTAACTCCTTGTCTCATAAAATGTAGGTCTGTATTGATTGCTACAGAGGGGGACTTTGTGATATGCAGTAACAAAGTAAGTTGTATGGGTGTTAACTGTGAAGAGATGCTGATGCTTTCGTTTCTGTTCTGGTTGTGTCAGCAAATGAGTAACATTTCATCAGACCACCATATATTTTCTCATATTATGTCATTTTTTCAATTTATTTTTCACCTTCATTCACTGTCGATTTCATTACAAACTGAAAAACCGCTTAGATTCCAAATTGCTGAGGCAGATGTCTTGTGGTTCCTGGTGGCTGATATGTTTCTAACCAAAGAAGCTGTTCAAAATTATCTCAATAAAGTTTGGATCATTTATACAGTGTCAATTCCAAACGTACATTGTATCAAGGCAAAAAATAAAATAAAATACACATATGGATTCCAAGTCAAATCCTAAATGATCCTCTGCTCTTGTAATAAACTCGAACTTGTGGGTAATATTTATTTATTTATGGTAGATTGGTGTCAGAGAGCTTAAGGTGCGTAAATGTAAACAGTAAAATTAAGAATAAAAATATGTTTAGATAGATATATTTTTACCCTAATATACCTTACTCCTCGAAGATGCAGTTAAGTTTAATTTTTTGTTAACCCTTGGTGGCAAATTTAGACTATGTGTGTTGTGAAGCAGCCATTAAGGGCACAGACTAAATACTTATCTTAGGTGATTACAAAATAAGGTCCAGTCAACAATAAAAACATTGATAGTTTACAGATACATATTTCCCGTAATTGTTTATTCAGAATGTGATCTCAGCATGAATTATTTTATCAGGCATTGTCCAAAGCAGGGTGTGATAAATTGTTTGATGAGCGAATTATGCTGTTGTTCCTAAAACAGACATGTTAGGTATAGTGTTACCCACTCCATCAGGGCGAGAGGTTAATGAAATGCTCTTCCACATGCTGATTTCCTGCACTCTACTCCTGAGTGATAAGTAGCTAACCAACGAAGCCTGTAATTACAATCCTAAAGAAACCGGTCTGATCTGTATATAAATCTCACCATCCAATTACAAGATGTAATAATTCTGCACTCAGGCTGGTAATGAGGTCTAATACTGGAGCATGTGATAATCCCCTCTGGATGCGGGCTTGATCAGATGTTGGCTTTGTAATTAGACTGGCAGAAAATCATTATTTCGTGTTCGGGAAAAAAATTAGGTTGTTGGGAAGTCAATTTTCTCTCGATTCTCTGAAGCATAGACAAGAATTTAATGATTTAATCGTGATTGTTAGCTCTTTTGCAATCAATTTGTAATGATTGTGTCACAACAGAAGCTTTCAGGAAGAGAAGAATGTACAGTCAGAAGGTGTCATTGATATGGCCTTACAATATCAAGATGGCATTGATGAGTAGATATCCAGGTAATCTATTTATCTTTGACATTTTTTTCTTTCATATGTTTTTGTTTTGTATTCAACACATTATCAGCATGAAATGAATAGCCAAACATGTTCAACCATGTTTATATTTTTATACAAGCATGTCCCTATAAAACATCAAAATAAACGTCAAGGCAAAGCGAAACAATTTAATTTGTATTGATCATTTTGATTAAAATACAATAAAGATTGAAAACCCTATTTAGTTTGAAATAGAAATCTCCAAAGTTTTCTCAAATGCAACACAGTGTCAAATGCACGGCTAAAAGAAACGTTTTCAGTCTGGGGAGTAACATTGTCATGGTTACAGTTGGTTCATCATGGTTCCTCTATGATGTCAGGGAAGTACTTTGGGGCTAGACCATGACTACAATTGTACACAAGCGGAGATGTTCTGTCCTCTGAGTGACAGGAAGCTAACATGGTTGTGTTTCCAGGTTCTGATAAGAACTCGAGCAGCAGCTTTCTGCATGTTGTTCAGTTTTCTTACAGCTTGTGTAGAGAGTGACCAGTGAGCAGGCCGTGGCTGGGGATAAACACATGGAGTGATCCCCCTAAATCTGGTTTAGACACTAAAAGAAAAAAAATACCCCCCCCCCCCAAAAAAAAAAAAGAAACACATCATAAAAAAGAATGTACAAGTAGAATGATTTAAAAGGCATGTTAAGCAAAAATGCAGGAGAACATCCTCAGAAACAGGAACCTACAGCGCTGAAATTTATGCTAAAACCATGTCAAAACTTTCTCAAAATGTTCTCTGATTCAAACCTTTCCAGTTAAAATTTCAATGCAGAAGGAGTGCTGTCATCACTTGTTAGGTTGCAAGATAATTGATTTAACATATCATTAAATTACCCAACTACCTTTTCATTAGTCACTAGCTAATGTACTTGGGTTTCTTTAAAGTCTACTGTTTGAAACTATTTTGGGTAAGCTATTGTAAGACAATGGCTTCTCTGGGTAGATGAAACCTTCACAAATATTTTTTGTCAGAACAAACGTGCTTTCGCAAAATAAAGCAAGATTACAGATTTCAGTTGGGTTATCATCTTAGAGTTGGTTTGGAAGACATAATTTTTTACAAACTTACTGTAATCGTACCAAAGAAAGCTACCTTGTGAGTATGATGTGCTTTGATTTCTCCAGGAGTATTTCACCCCCCATATCCATTATAAGAGAAGAATTGGAGGTGTTTTAGTAGTGCAAGTACACAACAGACTTACAAAAGACCCATGGGATGCTCTTAATAGAAAAACGCAGGGTCAGTGATTTGAAAAGCTAAAAAAAGAGATGTGCTTCTTATAACAGACATAATGGGCAGCACTGAACATCCTCTTCACAACCCGATAACCCAAACCATGCTTTCTTCAGTCAAAGGCTTCTTCGGAATTGTTTTCAACACATACAATCAATGTTATCTATGAAAACTCTGTGAAGGAATTCTTGATAAGATGAAATCTAATTTCCCTATGACAAAAAGTATTCAATTGAATTTGTAATATAAGAAAGAATCATGATTGCTAGCTGTTCCCTCTGTGAAAGAAGATAAATATTAATGTCGCTGAAACCCACGCAGCGTACATATTGGTGTCCTAATAGCATTGCTACCGCTATTTATCCTTTGTCTCTACGTGGGGCTCTATTATTACATAATTTCTGTGTTTTATTGTATGTTCTGCAGATGTGTGACGACACAGCGTGGGCAAATAACCTGCATGCGGTAGGTGAGTCAAGGCTGAAACACACTTCTAAAATGTACCTCCACAACCTGTACAAGAGTTTTTCTGCTGTGCTTGATTACAATACAAGCAATACCATCTGTTTGATGGTTTGAAATTCTGTAATTTATAGGAGTATTCACTGCGCATTAAATTTAGGGATTTCCCAAGGTATCTGCTTGGCTCATCACTCTTTTATTCTCCTAGGTATCGGTGCTGAATACTTTATTGATAGGGAATTGACTGTACTCAGCTGAGGCAATTTCTCTAATTTCTATACTGTTTCACCCAAAAGGCTAAGACTACCCACTGTTTTCGTCAAAAAACTTGATTACATCACAAGTCTCTTGGAGCAATGTATGATTTGGATTAAACTTTTAAACAGCTATTAAAACCCCCACTAAAACTAAAACAGCAGCAACTTTGCCGTCATCCAAAATCTGTAAAAAAAAAGAGTGAATCTTTTTAGGTACGGAAAACCACTTTAAATACATTTTATGTATGAGAGTAAATTGTTAAGCTGTACAAAAGACCTTGATTAGAAAGATAAAATAATAATTAATTTTTTTATCACTGTTTTTTAAAGAAAAAGTATGGTAAGAGTAGATATGTTTTAAGGAGAGGTACTGTAGACTGAAGGATGGTTTTCAGGTTTGCTTCTACTGTAGTTACCTTGACATATGCCTTCATTTTTCCCTCCTTCCCTGCTGAAGGCTCCTCAAAGATGTTTGGCAGCAGCTTTGGGCCACTGGGCCTTTGGACCTCTGAGTCTTCCACTTCTGTGCACTGGATAAAGTGGGAGCTGCTTTACCCTGGGCTACCCACTCACAGTCTCAGCCCTGGCCTACCCACTCACAGTCTCAGCCCTCCTCTACACATACCCCACCTGTTCTATACCACAGAAGGCTTTCAAGTGCCCTTTGAAAGGGAAAAAAGCAGACAGTGAAGAAATCAGAGACTATGTTCTTTTTAGTTGCATGGCAGAGGCCTCTGGTTTTTCCCATGACGCCAATCTCCCGGACTCTAACCTGTTCTTGTGTTATTTTACAAATTTTTAAATTTTTCTTGTAGTTTCTTCTTATGCCTTCTTTTGTCTCTTATTTTGGCTTTGGTTTCAAGATAACCCTGACCTTTGAGAGTATGATTAATAAAATAGTAAATAAGGGTAGCTTGATATGTGTCAAAGATTCTCTTTAAGCTTTACATTGGACCTCAGTTCTATGGTATAAAAATCCTGGCAGCAACCTGCACTCACTAAGATGCAATTTATTGCTACGTAGTTTAGAAATTCATCATTTATGTATTGTCACAGAATAAAAAAAATTATGTCGGGCTGGTCAAATGCTGCGCAGTTTTCCCTTCTTTTTGGTGTGTGTTGAATAAACATTAGATTAAAGTTAGAGATACTGCTTTGAACCTGAGTTATAGTGTTTGAAATCAGTACAGCCTTTTTGAAAACATGTATATTATATAATGACTGGACAGAAAGTGAAAGAGAAACTTCAAATTTTGAGAAGTATTGCTCAACAAACCTTAAAAACATTTTTAGAATCAAAAGCATTAATAAATAAATAGGGAGTAGTATAACACTTCTACACAGTTATTTGGAAAATAAAGGACTTACGAAGAACACATTTTTTTTTTTACTACGGTATTAACATAGCTGCCTTCCAAAGTTCACTTAAACTACGAGGACTGTTGCTTCAAACTTTTTGAGAAATCCCTGATGATGAAGTCATTACTCCTGGACGATTAATTCCCGACACCTGACCTAACTGAATATTTTTTTCTTTAGGAGATATAACTTAAGACATTATGTAAAACTGCCTTAAGGTTTGAACTACATATTTTTAGACAAAAATGTGTAGACACCATTGAATTGTCCACTAGTTTTACTATTCAGGGAAAGTTAGATTTTGTAATTGGGGTGCTGTTATAATGTGAGAGTTTTTTACACAGACCAGCCAGAGAGATGTTAAATGTAAGGCTGATTGGTCACTCTAAATTGTCCTTTAGTTGTGAGTGTGTGTATGAGTTGTTGTTTTTCCTGTACGTCTCTGTGTTGCCCTGCGATGAGACGAGTCCAGGGTGTACCCCTGCCTCTCACCCGTTGTAAGCTGGAGATAGGGGCCAGCAGACCCACCTGAACCCAGTAGGGACAAGGGTGTACAGAAAATGGATGGATTGAAGTCCAAATATAGTTCTAAAATGATAAATTGGGCCCAAAACTGAGGTCAACATAACAAACTACAACCCAAGTAGATACACAAAGAACTCAAGCAACAAACTGACCTACCCAAACAAGACATGAAGGGAGCTTTAATAGTGGCTGATCAGACCACTGCTAACACACAAGGGGGTAATTAAACACACAAGAACATAAACAAATACTGGTCAGCACATTAATAAATCTTTAAATTAGGTAAATATTAGAACTGAACTAACTTCCAAAAAGAAGAAACATTAAAGAAATGGTAACATTTAACAAAAGATACGATTTCCCCTTCCCCTGGTAAACAAATGGAATAACCCACTTAGGAGGTTTTCCCACCATATAAGGAGAGCAATTAACGGGAGCTCACATGTGTGATTCCAGCAGCAGATCCAAAGGAAACTGGTAACTCAAAAGAAGAAGAAATTAATTTGTGTTTAACAAAAAATACAAGGAACTGACAAAGTTAACTAAATGTGTGCACTGCAAATAGTTAACTAAAGAGTCATGCTAATGAAAATAAATTTAAAGACACAAATCTAAACTATTCACTAATCAATATTTAAACTCAACATGCGACACAGCTCCCTAGTTCAGACCTTGGTCATTTCCCGCCTTGACTACTGCAACGCCGTCCTAACAGGTCTTACAGCCCTTGTGCTATGAGGCCGCTACAGATGATCCAGAATGCTGCAGCTCGCTTGGTTTTCAACCAGCCAAAGCGATCGCATGTCACACTCCTTTTCACTGAACTCCATTGGCTTCCCATAGCTCCACGCATCAAACTCAAATCCCTAATGCTGTCATACAGAGTGTTTGATGGATCAGCGCCCTTCCACCTCAACACTCTCTTAAAGCCTTACGTCACTGCCCGCCCGCGCCTTTCCTCCAAGCAGCACCAACTAACGCGACCATTGTACAGGTCAATCTAAACTCTTCTCTTGGAATGACCTTACGTGCTCTTCTGAGAGTATCTATTGCCCTGAAAGATCTAAAAGCACTTATTACCCCCCCCGATATTAGTTAGCACTCAGTGTATGGTACTTGGGCCTTCTGTGTTTACCGAAATGCTGTAAATGAGTGTCATCATTAATGTTAAATCCTCTCCTAACATACTGCAGGTAAATTGCGTCGTAGTTCAATGTTAAACCTTCTTTTTGTAAGTCGCTTTGGATAAAAGCGTCTGCTAAATGCATAAATGTAACTGTAAACTAATGTTAAGGATGAACAGAAAACGATTTCCATTCAGGTGTCTCTGTGACAGTAGGGACAGGTGTCACACATAACATTAGTGAAAGTTTTTTATTAATTTTGATTACTGTCCCCTTTTAAAAGTCTCCTTTTATTGGCAGGGAGGAACCATTCTTGTTGCTACACCCTTTTAAACAAAAATGCAGAAAATAAAGTCATCATAAAAATCCAATGTATTATTCTTAGTTTAGCTATTCAATTTTAACCAACTAAAAACTAATTTTATAGGTAACATTTGCTTTAATATGTGCAAATTTCACATTCATTTAACCATAGTGGGCTTTTATTTTGAGTATAACTATTTCTATTTTTAGCAACATTCAGGCTCATGTTCGATTACTACTGATGCGTTCGAGTAAAGATGATCTTGCACAATACAGTACCATATGAGAACGTTGACAGTCGGATCGTATTTCTGTCCTTTCATAGCTAAGACTTACAGACAGTATTTGGGAAATCTATGATTTCAAAACATAAGCCTTAGGCTTTTCTTTCCACTCAGCCTCTGAACTTTTCACATACTCTGTGATACCGACACACAAAAAAGTTTCTCCCTGTAGCTTTCCTCTTATCTCCTGCTGCTTTAAAACTATCTTAGAGAAAGAGGCCATGGTTAAGGTTTGAAGTAATCTTATTGTATTCATTCTGCCATGAAACGTATGCCTGCTTTGTGACAAGACTGAAACTAATTAAAGTCCTGTACATGGAAGATAATACAGCTGGAGAGATTGCTTTGTACCCAGCAATGGGGTTGTGTAAATGTAATGTAATGATAGTTTTATCCAACAGCAGTTTTACTTTAAAAATTATAAAGCGTTGTCCATATGGAAAAGACACTGTAGTATGTAGTATAAGCTATTGTAAGAAAAAAAGAGTGCAGAAATACTGTTTCATGTTTTGAGAGAAAGCACAAGCAACTGATGAAACTGCAATTGGTAAGACCTCACTATACTCAGGGAACAGATCCTTGTCTCCAGATATGCTTCAAATTTTTAAAGTCAGATTTTGTATCTGTAGGGTAAGGAATCAACAACAAATTGTCACGTTTTTTGCTTCTTTTCTGTTTCCCTTAAGTAGGAAACCTGAAGTCAATTATCTGGGAAACCATTCAGTGAAAGAAGTAGGAGCAAGCCACCTGAAGGTCAGTCTTGTATGCACAGATATAAGAAAATGCTTACAGTTCACACAGAGAATAGTTTTCTCCATTAGTGGTCCCCGGTTTACCATAGGGGATATGCCAAAGATTGGGTGGCATATGCTGTAGCCCCTGGCATCTTCATGACAGAGCACTTACCGTAGAGACTGTCGGGCCCAGTCTTGGTTAGAGGCCAGCCAGAGGCTGTGTCCTGAGGCAATGCTTGTGGGTTGAGATGGACAGCAGGATGGTGATTGCGTCTCTAACTTACCTAATGTTCCTTTATCGACCTAAAAGCATTTTAGACAGCACAGGGAGTACATCATAAATGACATAAATCTATGTCTATGTTCATGCTGCAGAACCTTATGCTGTCATTTATTTCCGTGTTTTGATGTCACATTCAAAAATAGAATGTTGTAAAAGTACATTGAACATAAAAAGCATGCAAACTTGTTTTGAACATAGCTTTACTATTACTGACTCGAGTAGCAGATTGTACATGTCTAAATGAAACATATTTTAATTTATTGCTTGTTTGCCCAAGCTTAAAAACATGTATCTGTTAAAGCACGAATGTTCAGTACAATTTTAATACATTTTAATGTTAAGCAAAGAAACGTCTAAATTAGCGTGGAATGGTGAATACTGTTCTATAGTTAAAAAGTTATGCCGCAGTGTCCTTCTTTTTACTAGATTCACTCCAAAGAGAATAAACTAAATCTGGTGTTGGCTGCCTCGGACTTAGATACGGATCTTACTTTGTTCTTGTTAGTGACACTGAGTGGGCAACATTTCACCGGGGTTATATAATAAGTGTGTATGATTTTTAGTTGGGCAGTTTCAAGACAAGCTGGTGTGGGGCTGTCTTTATAAGGACCTAGTTAGACCTTGTTTTACCTTTCTGACTGACAGGGACTGAGTGTTAGGGCCTCTATTAAACGGCAGCAGAGTCTCTGTGGATGGCCTATTTACTGAAAGGCCCTTCTTCTATTTCTGCATCTCTGTCTCTCTTTCTTCCACTTATCATGTCTGACCAGGTAATCCCCAGGAGCCCCCTTAACCCTCTGTGCTTGAGAACCCAGTCAGTGATAAGCTGATGCTGAACTCCCTTTTCAGTGAATACCATTCTTTAATATTATATTTGTCTGGTTTCTTACTCATATTTCAGCTTTATTTAATTAATTATATTGAAAGACAATTTTTTTTCTTTATTTTGTTAAGACATTGTGTAGCCTTAATCAGTTTGTCTGCTAGTGTAAGATTTTGCCATAAGGCTGGCTTAAGTCTGTTGAAATTATTGTTGTAATGCACAAGTGTCCATTTCCAGTATTCATAGACCAGTGCTGTGCAGGTTTTAGTTCTTCCTAACTCCAATATAGCTGAGTGAAAGTGCTAAATGCCCTTCTCAGCATGTCAGCTAGCTCTGCAGACACCTTCTAATGGATATTTATTTTGCTTCAGAGGTGTCTAATCACTCGAATATTTAAAACATTAGAGCCTTTAAGGTACAACTTTGGATACCACTGCTCCAAGGATTTGCACCATTGGGAATCAATATATCGAAACACAATTACTTACTGTAACACATTCATCTTAGAATAGATTTAACAAACATTTTTATTTGCTGTCAAAAAGAACGTAGTATTGTTTCATTATCATGTACGTTCAGTTTTAAATGGTATTTTCCTAAACAGAAATTGTCTCAGCCTACGTATAATTGTCCTTTGTTGAGCAGAGTTGCTGTTTCCTTGTGGTATTCTAAATTATGTTGTGTGTTATATTGTCTTTGTATATTACTTCTTACGCCGCACTGTCCGTCTTTATTAGTATATTTATCAGTTGTTCCATAATCCATGATTTTACACAGGTGCAGGCTACTACCAATTAAACTGACCAGTTTTGCATCCAGTCATCACCCTCCCAGTATATACTTTACTGGTTTAGTCAGTCATTGTCAGTGCTTTTTGTACTTCAGTCCTGGTATTTTTCTCTTTGAGTCTTCATCAGTTTAACTTCTTTAGTTTCCATCTGGACTTCACATTTTATTTATTTGTGTAGAATCCATACAACACCTGGAAAAGCTACAAGTTTGTCAGAACAAGACACAACAGACAGGAAAGTATAGATACTTTCTTATGTGTGTACAGTAATTCTAATAATATGTTACCTATTACTAGTGAGTTGCTATGTGCCATTAACACACTTAGTATTTGCTATTAAAACAAGAAAATAAGTTACCCTCATCATGTCCCTCCTGGGGAAATTATCAATTTAAAACTTATAATTGTTGTGATCCACAAAGCTTCCAAAAAGTTCCTTCCTATTGTAGGGGGAGTGTGTGTGTGGGTAAAGGTATTACTGTAGTATAAATGCGTTGAACAGTTTTCTCATTTTGCACTCCAGCACAGCAATATGTATGTTGTAGTGTAAGCCAGAGAGTGTTCATCAAGCCAAATGAATCAATAAATGCATCATCATTTGTTGTCAAACACTTGGTGCTACAGTATAAAGCACATCAAATTTAATTGGTATTGCAACACAACAGCTAAAGCACTTTATTATATTTATTTGACTTATATCTCTGACATATTTAGCTACAGTGGTCGATGTTTACTTGTTGAGCCGTTTCTTGAAATGTCAGATTAACAATAGCATTGTTACTGTCTGTTATCATAAGATTCAATCAATCCTGGTTGTATCTTAGTTACATGCTGTGATACTGCACCTCAGTAATGTTGTTAAAGTTAATGCTTCAATTTGTTATGGTTTTAATTCAATACAAAAATATAAAGTGAAATTGTTGAAATCATAATACTGTAAAAGTAACTTGCCTGGACGGAACATTTAAATTATTCATTATGCATGTTTACTCAAGTTACACTCAATTCAAGTAGATGTAATATCTTATTGATTAAAACGTACGGTAAATATGTAATTCACCATTGTATTGCATATGTACTTTATAGAAATAAGGAAAACATGAAAACATAAAAGATTTAATAATGATTTATAATCTGATGTTTCAACTTTGTTGCATATAAAACAAAACAAAAGAGATTATTAAACAAAAAGCTTTTCATTTCAGTCAACTGTTGTTTTTATCCTAGTAGTATATTTAATTATAGCTGGAAAATTGTTTTACTAAATACATGGTACTGTTCCCACTATTCTCCGTTTTTAGTATTTCCTATATTTAAAAATATAGTCGAAGATGGTAAAGTAATAAGTTAGTCCTAATTTACCGTCAAAGTTTAATAAATGTCAAGCGACAAATTAACTCTATATTTATCAGTCTATTTTTGGTAAAGTCTCAGAGTGGTATCACAATTTCCAAAGAAGTATCTTGGCAACGCTTGTAGACGACATTTTTAGTTGGTCGTAGGATCATCTTAGGATTTATAGCAATTGGTTTATGGACTTGCCGTTTGTATTGAAGAGAAAGGGAGTAATGTAAAGGGATGCTCTAAGGGATGGTTTTAAATTGATTTGAAGAAATGAATGACAGTTATTGGTAAAACTTCTTTACTGAAAGTGGCAAATAAAGAAGGAAATGAATGTGTCCCTGACCTCTGTCCTGTCGCTTTGACGCTCACAGTTGTGTCAGAGGTCGTGAAGTGTAAGGTAAATATCTGAAGCAAAAATTTTTTATCTACTTCTGATTCGATCCCATTTAACTCTTCTTTTTGATATTTCATTTTCTTTATTGCACCTTTTCATTCTTCCTTTCTGTTTTTCAAAAAAATTGTCGGGTAAAAGATGAACTGATCAACTCTTCTTCATCATTTACATGAAAAAATCATAGATGAGATAAAGGTTAAAAAAAATTATTTGTGGGGAAGTGCATTTTACATTTAACTTTTTTTTTCTGAATATTTTTGAAGTGTAAAAAAAGACCTTTGTTTCAATTTAATCTTGTGTCCTTATGGTCCCAGAGCAGCGTCATTGAGCAACATGATGCAGACTATAGATGACTTTTAAGGAAGACACCATCTGGTGGTGAAAGACTCAATTACATGAACATGTATTTTTTTTCATGTACTGTATTACTCCAATTCCAATACAATCTACACTTTCTACATCTGTTATTTAATATCTATTTGTTATGCAGTTGTGACATTAAATATGTTGTGACAGGGTTCAGTGTCCACCCAAGTGCTCTCAGATAAATTCATAGTGATGAGTATCTAATCTGAATTTCTGTCCATTGGAAAACCTAAATAAACGTTACATCTACTACAGCTGACCATTGGGCTTCAAAAAGCTTGTGACATTTAGACATACATCCTGTTAAAACATTTAAGTAGGAACTCAAAATGTAAATAAACATGTTTTAAAGCATCATTAAAATGTGGATAATGCTAGAGAAAGCTATAACAGTTCAATTCAAAGCCATCTGACAAACTAATATGAGACTGAATTGAAGCTGACCAATAACATTTAAGAAATTAAAAATGTTTAGGTTTGACTCTACTGATGTTATATAATCTGACTTAAATGGCATACTCTTAAGTGATCTACAGAAGAAAACAAAGCAAAGTTTAAACTAGTGTCTGTGTTTGAAAACTTAAAACTGACCTCTGTGTTAAATAACTGTTTTAATTTTTGCACACTTTTAGTAAATCAAAACTTTATATATGGTCTTCTAAGAGCTAAGTTCACATTACATCAGTTAAATAAACCAGTTTATTAATTTCCTTATTCTCTGCTTTTCACTTAAATGACAATTGCAATACTCTGCTGAAGCAGTCTCCTACCTCCTATCCTATCTTTTACAAGTGACGCTGTCTTCATACAATATATACCTTGTGTACCTCTTGTCTTATAAACTATTCTAAAATGCAGTGTTGTCCACTCCGCGCAGCCTATCACTCTCTTCTTAATATCTATCATCTTTATTAGTCAATTAACCACCTCTTTCTATCATCGTCCTTATTCATTCACTCTAACTAAAGCATCTTTAGCAGTTTGACAGCTGCTCTCATTTATACATATTTTCTAAATAGCATGTATTGAGTTTTATTTTCTTCTCACCAGTCCATTATTTCACCTCTAGAGGCTCATATCCTGCTGCTCCTCCTCTCCCTGTGTGTCATATGTGAGCATTATAGTCTAAAGGGGCTGCTGCCTGACCAAATATGTCAACCTGTCCATCACAAGTGTAAACAATACAGGGCTCAGAGCCAATTCCTGATCTAACCTCACCCCCACAACGTATCTATAAGTGCAACCACACAACCACTGTCTCAATGTCATCATTTATGTCCAACAACCCTCCCAGTTTTTTGTAGCATTTTTTCTTCCTAATGCAATCTTGCTCTTTTTGTATGAATGTGTTATTATTTATCACCTTTATTTATATTATAAACACATTTTCATCCTCATTATAGGGCTGCTCTGCGTCACGCGTAATTACTTATAATCAGTCTGATATTTTCCAATAGATGCCTCTGCAGAAAACTTGTAAAAACATGCATTACAGATCAGGAACTGAAACATCTTATATTTAATAATACCAGCCCAAACCATTACCCCACCTCCACCTTGCTTGTGTCTGGCTTGATCAGTGCCTATTACTGATCAAGCCCGTAAATGGCCATCAATTTGGCCAGTCAAGACTCACTCACCTCATATATATATATATATATATATAATTTTCTTTTTTTATATATTCTTGATGTACTGATTTACTAAATCCGCTTCACAGCAGGTAATTTTGTTGTCATTTAATTTGTCAAAGGTTAAAATGGTACTATCACAGCATCTCCAAGGAAGCATCCTTGTGGCCTTGTAGTACTGCGTCTCCATCTCTTTCCACCTTGATATGTAGGTCCACTATTTGAACCATGTTTCTTTCCCTTCAACCATGGATTTATTTAAATAATAAGAAGGTATGATAGTCTCTTAATTATTCATATTTTGATGGTATACCCATGCACTGAAAAATTCTGATTCATCCTCTTGAGTAGCCCTCCCTCTTACATTTTTTAACCCTTCCAGTTACGTGTGTATTCACTCAGACCTTGTGTTGCACTTTGCACTTTGCAATACAACAGCCTGGATGGATGGATGATGGATGGAACTATGGAAGGATGGAAGGATCGATGGATAGAGAAAAAGGCAGAGGGACTGCAGCTGGTCCTCTAAATATGAACAGCTACAATATTCAACATGCTAATAATTTATGCGGGCAATATTTTTCGTTCAGAGCATTCTGCTAAACTGGTAATAGACGTCAGTTTATTTAAACATGTTTTTAAAATGTGTTATTTATTCTCTTTGGTTAATATATTTAACTGTGGTTTAATGTAAATCATTAAAAAATTACACCAACTAAACAAAAGTAAAAGCTTTAGTAAAACTCTAGAAACTAAAACTTGAGTTTATTTATCTTTTTATTAAACTGGTGATTGAGCTGCACTTTGATTATCTAAATGGAGCAGAGATGAACTATCTATTTAAGTGCATTGCTTGCAAAAAGGTGAAAAACCTCTTAACTTCATCCCTTTCTGTTGATCTGAGTGACAAAAGGGGGACAAAAGTTCAATTCTCCCTCTGGAGGACTGCAGCACAAGGAATGGGCAACATTTGAGTACATTGATACAGGGCTGGTGCATAAATGACTTTGTCATTGATGAATGTTAAAACAAGGCTCATTTAAACAATGTTGACACTTTCAGATGTGTTTTCCAGAAGTAAAATATCAAAACAGTTAATTATTTTCTTTTCTTTTTTCTTTTCTTTTTTTAAACAGGCATATCACCTAAATTATTCACTGCATCTCCAGTCAAGCATGTCTTGCTTTCTGCTGTGTATGGACAGCTACTTGACATGTTGGCATCTGACATGCTTCTCTTTTTTGGTCCAGAAAATTGTCTAACTGGAACATTGATAGATGTCCACACATATATACATGTAGAAAGAAATGAAAGAAGGTACCGGTTCATTTTAAGAAATCATAGGTACATGTACAAATATTGAGGGTGCCAAAAGGGATAGTTTTGAGCTAAAGGACAGCAAAATTTAATGTCTCCTACAGTCTCCTCCTCTAAAAATGCAGCATTTTTATAGCAACAATATAATCACTGTAGCCTTTAAATAGTAATATATATATTTTGTTTTACTAACCTAGTGCGGTATCGTATTATTTAAGTACCTTTGCCATGCTCAAACTCATAATTCTGCCATTTAGTTTTTTTTTGTCTCTCTCTTTGCTAACACATCTTACACTGGTTTATGAATTAATTTCTTTTTCAACCTGTAGATAAAGAAGTTCTGAAAATACGAACATGATTTACTTAAGTTTTGAGCTAAAAAATCCTGATGGAGTTTTTACTTCTTCAGCTCACGCACCTGGACAAGCCTAGAAATTCCTTACAAAACTAGAGAAAATATTAACAAATCAGCAAAGCAACTACTTCTGATTAATTTTTAACTGCACACGGCTTTATTATTGTGTAAATTTACTGACTAGAACCTATCTTAGAACACTACCAGTCTGACTACAGGTTATCCACAAGTTTTTAACTCCCCGGTGTGACAGAATAAATGTGTTTTTCATCATGATTCCTTTCTTCGTACATTTGTAGCTGGTTCCGTGATTTCACATCTCAGAACAACAGAAAAAACCCAATGGAATAACTTTCTGATGCTCTATATCTTATATGACTTAAGACTTTTCTTGTACACATGATTGGATCTTCATGCTGCAGGTTCATGCCAAGGCTGAATTTCTCAGGCTTTTTTTACTAACAATAATTTATATTTAGAGCTTTCTTGTCAGAGTGGAGTAAATAAATATAGCTCAAGACAAACCAAAATAACTGGGTGGGTTTTGAAATGCAGTGAACTACAAGCCACAGCAGGAAGTTTTGGCCTACTATGGTCACATTCCCACATCACGATCAATTACTAGTTTTGTATGAGTATGTGCTGGATATGATTGATGACATGAAAAATGAAACTAGTTTTGGGTCACAGTGGCCCACTCCATGTTGCCTTTAAAAAATGTATTTAAGTAATGCCTGATTAAAGCAACTCTAAGTAACTTTTAAACCTTCATAAAATATTTTCATAACTTTTGCGAATATATGTCGACTTACAGCTTGTTGAATGAGACCTTTGTGAATGCCCGAGGGGGCCTGTATTGCATTAACCGACACTAATTTTGAGAAGGGTGGCAGGAACCCTGCCATATAAAACAAGTACAAATGTGCTGACTGCTTACGTCACTTTCCCCGTTTCTTTTTTTCAACATCTTCAAGAATCAAGAATCAGTTTGTTTATATAGTTCCAATTTATCAACAGATGTCGTCTCAAGGCACTTTAAAAGAAAATAAATTAAAATTATAGATACATCATTACAAATCAGTTTGAAAACTTTCCAATTTAAGGAACCCGAGCAGATTGCATCGAGTCATTGACTTGCAGTGTTCAGTCCTTTGGAATCAGCACACCGAATTATAGATCGAAACATCATCATATGAAATAGTTTTCCCACAGTTAGATTCACTACCTCTTCGCTATTCATCCTTCACACAGCCACTGGAAACAGAAATGTAAAAAAACCCAACTGCAGACAACCGGGATATCAGGATTTTTTGACGCTATACGTTGGTCCTCATGGGAAATGCAGTCGTCCTTCAGGCAAAACACTGCCGCTTTTGGCCATTGGACACCAAAATCGACCAAAACGGAAACTTCATTAGTGTACTAAAATATAAATTTCAGTCATGTGTTTTTAACTGTAAATCTGACGATAAAGTTGTTCATTAAGTTCTGTAACCCTGTAAAATCAAATGGCTCAGCAATTTGTTATAATTTGTAAATTGTGTCATAGTTCAATGTTTAACCCTGTTTTTGAAAGTCGCTTTGGGGAAAAGCGTTTGCTAAATGCATAAATGTAGTGTAATGTAATGGTACTTAGTTTAAATAAGCTAATCTAGCTTTAAACTGTTTAACCATGACATGTCAGTTAGATACCTTTTCTTTCATGATTCATCATGAGTCTCGGTTACCTATATATATATATATATATATATATATATATATATATATATATATATATATATATATATATATATATATATATATATATATATATATATATATATATATATATATAAAGTACAGTATGTGCATTCAGACACATACTGTGTTAAGACCAAGACTTCTTATCAATTGTGCGACTGCTCCATGTAACAGAAGGCAGTCTGTAGGAACACAGGGAGTAGGAGTAGGAAGAGGAGAAGCTTGAGAAGTCTCCCTGGAGAGTGCTGCCCGGAGGAAGCACGATTAGGAGGTGAAGCAGTCAAACGGTCCCACCAAATGTGCTGGCACGTCTTGATAACCCCAGGCAGTTTCAGAGTAAGGGGCTGACAGGCAGAGACTCCTTATGGCTGACTTCGGCTGGATTATTTATCATCTCCTATAACCAAAATTGTGATAGACCGTCCTCTCGCTCATTTGAAGCTTGGTCACCTGCACAAGTGTGTTCTGAAATAAACCATATCAATAAATGGTGATTTGAAACCACAGATATTTAAAACAATAACTAGATAATGATTTTAAAAAATGTAAATGTAAAAAAAATTTTAAGCCGTCATACAAATTTTTTTTTTCAAATACAAACTATGTTTAAATTTAATATTTTATTATAGCTTGAGTCAAACTAAAATTAAAAAATGATATCAATATTTACCAAAGCATAAACTAAACTGACATCTCCTAGGCTTTTATCAATAAGGTTTATGACACATAACATTAACTGAACACAGAAGAAAATGATCAAAACTGTCAAACAAAAATGTAAAAGGTTTGCTCTGCTGAGCCATTAATTCATTTTGTGCCCCCAATCATATTTGGGGGGATTTTGTCCATTCGTCCTGCTCATCCATTGGAGATAAAAAAAAAATCTACATTTACTCTTTTCCATTCAATTCAACACAAAACTAGGACAAAATCAATCACAAATTTAGATCTAATTTAAAACTCAGTTCCTCCAGTCAGCAGTCACAAGAAGAGTTTGTGCCAACAAACATTTTTTTCACTAATCTCTTGTTTTTGGTAGGCTGTTATTTTTAATTAAATATAACTATTTTGCCTTCTTAAGACTCATATTACATTGCTCTATTTTTTTCTTAGTAAAGCTACTAAGAACGTTAGTTACTTGTTAAGTAACGAAAACACCTAAACAATGACAAGTGTTTGATTTGACAGTTGTTACGGAAAAGCAAACCAAAGGGTGCTGACAGTAAAATTCCAGGTTGTGTGAAATAGCCAGGGATGAAGGCAAACCAGCCTTTGGGGCATCAGTTGAAGAACCAGTGACTTAACACAGAGTTGTCTTCTCTTCTGTTTTAGTGGCTAACTGTGAGCAGTCAAAGAAGCACACTGAAGTATCAGAGGCAGTGGCGGACTTATAGCTTGTTTAAAGCTTAGAGGACAGTAGTGATCCCAGAGGCCTGTGTGGAGCCTGATAGGTCTGAGGGTGTATATCTTTGTGATCTGTGTGCTAACACTGGCCTACTAGGGAAAGATCAGTCATTTCACTCCTCTCCTTTGTGTAGGGAGGCTTACCCGAGGACCCCCTGTTTACTCTTGGCTACACAATGGCTAACTCTAAACTCCTTTTGTAGGATGGATTTAGACAAGATTTACTTCAATTTGATCTAGGTAACGCCCCCTTTCATCAGCCTGGAGGTCTAATGCCCTTAACTGGCTTAACCTGCATGGCTTCCCAAAGAGCCAAGCGCCCTCAAGCCCGAGATCTCTCAGCTGTTTGACACTTCAACTTATCCAGGTCTGAACCTACCCATCTGCTTGGCTTAAAATTCCCTTAAGAAAATTGAGTTTTACTTGGTTGTGGCCATTATAAACACATGCAGAGGCCTTCTTTGAAACAATATTTGACATCTTATCAGTGTGGTAGCAATTGATGTGAAACATGAAATACAATATACAGTGACGTAAAAAAATAAAGCTAACAACTTTTTCTATTTTTTTCAGGTTACAAGCATAAAATGTACTGGATTGTGTTGTGGTTTTATGTGATAGTTCAAGATAAGTCAGGGCATATTTGTGGAGAAGTTACTACTTACAGAACAGAAAATATAGATAAAAGTGTTTTAGGTGGATTTCTTTGTTCTCCTAAAGTTTAAACATGTTTGGTTATCCATCATATTTCCAACCTGCCTATCCTTGTGGGGTCAATTTAACAGTCGTGATTTTGGACTTGGTGAGGAAGCCAGGAAACGCGGGGTGAATGCATGCATGCAGAGGGAGAACATTGAAACTCCTTGCAGAAAAACCCATGGTGGAATTGAACCCAGACCCTTCTTGCTGCAAGGCAACAGTGGTACCAACTGTGCCACTGTGCAGCCCAATCTTTGCATATTCTTTGAAAAATAGCTTAAGGTCTTCTTAAATTACTCAGTTTGAACACCAGGTTTATTTCTTTCCACATTCTCCCAGTTTGATCTATGTCTTTACTTTGACTGGGCTGTTATGACGGATGAATGCGGTTTTAACTCTTCCTTTGGAGCTCATGACGTCTGTTTAAAAGTGAACCTCTGTACCTGCTTTAGGTCTTTTCTGGCCACTGAAAGGCCAGCTTACCCTGTGTTTAGCTCCACTCAGCTTCACGCCAGTTCAGCTTAAGAAAACTATCCCCACACCGTGCTACAATCACTACCATGTTTCAGGGTGATGATATACTTGATAGCGTGATGTGCAAATAAGTTTTCCCACCACCACAGTTGTGTTTGACACTGGGCCAAAATGTTCAGTTTTGGTTGGATCTATTTAAAGCACAGTTTATTTCCAGATGTTTGCTGTGTTCAACACAGAGACAGCCTTTAAACACGATGTCTTATGTTTTCTTTCTTCTTTCTATCTCAGAAAAGTTTGCAATTTTCCTTAGTACATTGTTTGGAGTTATTAGTCTAGCACTCATATTTTTAGCACTAATCTATATACTCTTAACTAAACATTTGCTTTTGTTTTACCCAAATATTACACCCAATCTGTCAGAAAGTACAACACGATTTCATTTAAACAAGAAATGCCAATGAAATCATGGTCTTATCTTTTGTCTCAACAGGAAGAAGTCTAAACACAAAATAGTCTCCTGTTTTTGCTATATCCTGTTTAAACCCTGCCTCGTGAATTTTGTATTCATGAGAGGCGAAAATATTATTTTCAAAAAGTTGTTTTGAATTGCAAATGATCTCAAATCAGCACCTAGCAGAGCACAGTGGTAGAGCGCAAATGCAGGGACTGTATGGTGCTTATCCCTACCTCAGTAAGCTTCCCAAAACTGATATGTTGGCTGCCAGGCTGTACTCTGAGATGTGTGCCCAAATTGTCATGGATAAATTATGTAACCCAGACCATCCAGATTATTCAAATACAGTCTGAACATGTCATCTTTAGTGCCAGTGAGGCTCTTGAGACCTGTCACCTACTGAATTCGAAATGGTTACATTTTAGGATGGGTCTCTCTCTTGTCCCACATGCTCTTCTCTCCCCCCACCCCCGAGCTTGGCCTAATCTAGCAGCACAGCATCACTGCAACATCAGTGTTACCTTTGATGGACCCCGATTAAAGCAAATCTCCATTTCTTTGGTGGATTTCAAATGCTGTCTCAACAATGATGCCAGCCAGGGGCCAGATAATGAGGCCTGAAGTGGGCAGGAAATGAGTGACTTCAAAATCAGCCTGATTAGAGGCAGTGATTTTGATCCAGCATGTCCCTCCTCATTTCACCGCCTCAGTCATTGTTTCTTTCACACTCCATTTTTTGTTACAGGTTACCCTATTAGTTTCCAAGTATCCTAATTTTGTTGCCCCTTTTCCTAAACTGTTCGTCTTTATCTGGCCTCCTTTTCTCTCTTCTCTCCACACCTACACCCCGGTGAGGCCTGACTTAATTAGAGGGCTGGAGTGTGAATGTGCCTTTCACATTGTGTTAATGAAAAGCTTTGCACTCTCGCTTTCTGTGTATTAGTGGTTGTCTTTACCTCCCCACCCTTCCCTTTTTGCATGCCTCCTACCCTCCTCCTCTTCCTCCCCACACATCTCTTCAGCCCTTCAGACCAGAGGGAGGTGT
>JAVLVB010000173.1:3038422-3051804 GCA_032876305.1 Orestias chungarensis | reverse complement strand
AGGTGTTATTACAGGGGCTGTTGACTCTGCGGCTTTAGGTTTTGGTCTCTGTTGTACTGATCTGATAGCTTAATTAAACATGCAAATCGGATCAATCGAACACGACTTAACAGCTATTCTCTGTGTAGTGGCAGTATCATCAGAGGGTGTTTCTTTCTGCTTGATTTTTTTTTTTTAAAACAAATCTCATTACTATTTGCAGAAGGTGATTTAATTTCACGGCACTCTTGAGTGAATTTGTTAGTGCCAGTTACACAACAGTGCTGGTCAGAAATATAATATCACAAATGTCACAGCAACTTTCAAAGTAATAATTATTCTCTTCAGCTAATTTACTCTGCACAATTGTATAAAACTGAATGGCCAGTTTGTTAGGTACACCTGGCTATTACTAGCTTGGACACCATTTTCTCTTTAGAACTTTTACAATTCTTCATGTTTTAGATTCAACACAGCATTTGGATTATTTTTGGAGACATTTTGGTCTACATTGAAATAATAGAAAAACTGTAGTTGTGGCATGGTTTTTCCGCTGCGCATTTCGCATTTCACCACATCAAGTGCTCTTTTCGGGTGAGATATAGAGATTCTGGAGGGAAGTAAGGTACATTAGGCACATCATAATGAACCAGAAACCAGTTTAAGAAGATCTATCATCCTAAACAATTGAGAGTCTTATTTTCTTACCTATTTTTTCAAACAGCTTCTGCTACATAGATTTTTTTATTCTTCAGACCCTTCTGTTTAACCCAGGGATTCCACACCCTGTATGGCACCAATAATTACACTATTTTAATGTCGTTTCTGCCACTGGTCAGTTACAATACCATTAAAGGAATAACTAAATTTAGTTCCTGTAAGCTATCATCATTTATTTGAAAAATGTAAAACTGTTAGACCAAAGTCCCAACTACATGAAAATACCGATGCAAGATATGCTGAAACAGTTTTTAAGCATCTTATATTATGCAGAGGATATGAGTTGCTTGAGTAGTGGTTGTTTCTGTTGCACCGATTGGAACTGTTTCATAAAAAAATACATCAAAAGTAATTGATGTGTTTTTAAGATAGATGAACATATAATAAGGAACAAGTCTGACCCTATACCTTTACTTATTACACAACAGAAAGTTTTACTTAGGTTATTTTGGCACTTCCTAAAACGTATTTTGAGGTTTAATAGACTTGCAGTTAGTTTTTTTCTTTCCCTTTGTTCTTCATCTTTTTGAAACGTGAATTTGTTATGACTTACCAATCTTTTGTAAATTTAAAATTTAGGATATTTTGGAGAGGATTTATGACATGCCTGTATGATTCCTAAAACACCGCCCAGTGATAACAATGTTTGGGTACAGAATACTTAAATTAATGTGCATTGTGTGCATTTAAAACACTACGTACCTATCATTTTAATTTTTTTTTAATATATTTCTCAATGCTTTTTGTTGCGTCCAATAAACAGGTCACCTTCAACCTATTGGTATATGTGTCATAAAGTGTTAATTGTAGATGACTAGCATTTTGAACATATATTAACTGTACTTGGGAATGTTTTTTGAACTTAAAGAAGGGTTGTATGACGAGTTATGGACAGAGCTTGATGAGATGGATAGGATTTTTGGCAAGCACATAATCATCTAAGCTTGAAAAAGTATAAAGCATCCAATTCCTCTGTAATTTCCATATCTAAAACATATTTCTTTTTAGGCTGAGTTCATTATATCAGTTACACACCATTAAGATAAGCCTGTACTTAAGTGTTTTTAATTTGTATTGCCCAAATGTTATGTTTCTTTATTTTACAGCTGAATACATCCAAAGTAAATTGTGACCATATATGCAAAAGGTTTTTTGTTTAGTGTGCAAACGATTTAGACATATCTGGATAATTACAGGATTTTCTTTAACTTTAGCAGCAACTAAATTGCACTGATGATTTGCGGCCATTTTGAATAGTTTACAGTAGGACGTATTATTTGTGTCTGTCCTGTCAGCTGCCAGTCATTCACTGATGTGTGATGAAGCTGTCTCTCATGGCAGCTTCCAACCAGGGAGCAACTTAATCCTGTGTTGCAGGGATGTATAATGATATCCCAGAGCGCTGTAGGATGTTCCTCTCAGTATGGTGCCAACTTCCTGTACCTCTGGCACTGCTCTTTATGGGGTCTGGCTCAGACCCAGCAACCAAATGCCAGTCACAGCCTGAAGGCGAAGGGCAGGTTTTTGTAAGGCTTTGTCTTGTCACTTCTCACCAAGGAAAACACAAAGTAATGACACGAACCACAATTTCTTCGCCATTGCTTGTCATTGAGCTAATTGACAAGTGAGGGTGTGTTTGGAGTCTGGGGGTGGCAAATACGCACATGTGGCAGAGGGCATCTTCTTGATTGGCACTGGCCATGTGGGAGAAAGAGTGCACTTCTGTGTTTTTGAGTCGGAGAGCATCTCTATGTGTGTGTGTGTGTGTGTGTGTGTGTGTGTGTGTGTGTGTGGGTCTGTGTGGGTCTGTGTGCGGGATAATCCTGGAGAATCCCTCTCTTTGAAGGGGAACAGATGTAGATTTACATATGTGGAGGGTCCCAAGTCTGTGATGAGATTAGCTGGTTTGGAGCCTTTCTTTACAACAACTGAAAGGTGCATATTTAATACATGCCTGAAGCTAGGCTGGGTTATGCAGGGCTTGGCCCTCAGAGAGCCACAGGACAAAGCCAAACGAGGCCCATGGCGGGGTGGCCCATATGGGAACAGGGTTGCTTACAGATTGTGCTGGCCTTTCATTGGGTGTGGGACAAGGCTTTAAGGGTTTTTTGTACATACAGGGGAGCACTTGGTGGGCCACTCCAACCTCCTCTCCACAACAAGAGCTAATAAAAGGATTTGGAGCTTGTAAGGCATCATGTCTGTCCTTCTTTACTTCCTCGCCGCTTGTGTGTGAGAGAGAGACTTTCTCACACACACACACACACACACACACACACACACACACACACACACACACACACACACACACACACACACACACACACACACACACACACACACACACACACACACACACACACACACACTCATAAGCACAGAATCCGATTAAATGCACACATATAAGTGTAATTATATAAAATATAATGCAGTTATAAAGACGAAAAACTGCTAACAAAATCCTGAATGGTAAATTTTTAATGGAGAAATCTAAAGGACAACATAAGAGCACTTCAGGGACATATGTCCTTATTTTCATTTGAGCTCGGGCTTTATCTGGGTACCATCTTAAAACAAATTAGTATATGTTTCTGTAGCTGAAAAAAATTGTAGTTAAATTTGTGCAAATGCTGTAACTGTTTACAATATAAAGTACGTTCACAAGATGTGAACATTAACGACAAATCGTGAACATTGATTGGAAGAACTGTTCTTAAGGAATTTCATTTGAATTTTTCTTTTTTTTTTTTTCGTTTGTTTGTTTTATGTAAGACATTGCTCAAAAGTTTTCATGGACAGATGCCCAAGTTGACAAGTTTTAATCCTGTAACAAAGTCACAAGTGTTATAATCTCACTAACAAATAATAAGACATCTGTAAAACTTTACTTTACCTAGCCTCATTGTTATCCTTGTCTTTTTATCTTTATATAGCCCTATTGATTTTTTTTCTTTCAATAACAGCATAACAAAGATAAAATATATCCCAGAATTCCTAAATCATGTTTTAAGGGCTATCCCAAAGAGGTATTCCTTATTCTATGGGGAAGTTGTGCTTCATTGTTTGAGATAGTGGGGAAAAAATGTTTTTTTTTTGTGATAAATCTGCTATTTCCATCTTTGTTACTCTCTCTAGGATTACTCCTTACAGTTTGTGAAAGGACTGTGTCCAGTCAGTGCAGTTTGATCATTTCTCTCTCAGATGAATCAGGTGAAGCGAGCCTTAGTGAATATATGAGAGAATATGAGACAGAATAAAAGAAGCTGGACTCTCCCTGTGGCGCAGGCTTTTTTCTAAGTGTCCCAGCATAATTCAGATATTTTGATAAATAAAATGTGTTCTTACCGTGAAAAAAGAAGCCACCAGGGGTAAAATATATAACATCACATCACAAGATCACAGATTTCTGGCTTGTTTATCCTAAGGTCTAGAATTGAAAGGAATTAGACGACAAGATTTCGTTGTTTTTTTTTCCACACACTTTTTCCTTTTCCAGCATGAATACAAAAAAGGTTGGGTAGTTGTCTATAGCATAAACAAATGCAAGAATAATGAGTAAATATCTAAGAAAGAATGCAAAACTGCGGTTCCGAGAGAATTTGGGTGAATCACAGAGAGAATAAAAGGACGGGAGATAATGATAGAAAGGATGAGGAAGGAGGAGAAAGACGGTGTGCATGGGAGGCCTTGATTCATCAGGGGCATGGTTGGGGGTGGCCTACCCACCATTCTCAGTGGATATGTCAGCCCTCTGTGGACCTCCTTACACAGACACCTCAGCTAATGAATCAGACCTGGTTTCTATCAGTCAGAAGAACTCCATTTCAACGTCTCTGTGCTCAGAACAAAGCACACCTCCATTAATATTTTAAAGTTCTTTTTTATCTCAATGCTAACACCGCTGAACACAATACTTGTTAGGGAGAGGGTGAAAGAGAAATATTGGACAAGATGGCACGGGAGAACGTGAACAGACAGACAGACAGGCAAAAAATGTGGATGAAGAAAAAAAGATTTTCTTTTTTCTGATTTCTGCTTGTCTGGTGTAATTGCCCCCATTGATAGAAGAATAGCTTGTTCTTTGTCAGAGTTTAATAAAAAATATCCTTGTGTAAAACTTCTCCAGTTCTAAACATATAATTCTAACCCTTTTAGAGGATTTCTTGTTGTTGTAATTCTCGGCTGTCGACATGACACAGCCTAGCATGGACACGTTTTACTTCCATTTCTGTAAGGCATGAAATACAAGCTCTAAAAGAAACCTACATATTTCAGATTTATCAAAATGCTTGAGAATTTTTACCTTTTTTTTAAAGCGGCATTCACTTCTGTAGTTTTAAGAACAAAAAAACACAAATATTACAATCCATTTTATTGGCAACACCTTATCAGAAGTCAGTCAGAAGTCATTTTATTGTCATTCGCAACACATGGGGTACATGAGCACGAACAAAATTACATGCTGTCACGAAGACCCTTGGCTGCTGCGCGTGCGCGCGCTGCCGTACATGTCCGTCCCAGGACAAGGGAAAATAACACATAGGGAAAGATGAGGGGAAAAAAATACAATTCACACTTTATCCTTGACAGGATACAGCTTATACTGTTATCCCATTGACAGTGTCTCACAGAGCCCTTAAATCATTTGTAAGGTGTCTGCCATTCTGTCACCGTTTCTGATTTATTTATTTATTTTTTACAGATTTAAGATATTTAAAAGTTGTGAGGAGTTCTTTATTGCTCAACTAACTAAAACTCCCAAATATTAAGAAATTGACTGCTATATCAGGACTTCAAAGCCTAAAATTAAATTTTTCTAAAAAAAAAAATAAATAACATGCTGTTGTATTTTTTTTTTATATATATCTAAGCTTTATCTGACGTCATCTCCACAATTTATACTTGTCTTTAAAAACTCTCGAACTCTCCACTTTTGTCCAGAGGCAGGGCAGATTAAACTCGACCATCTACCATAAAGTATTGAGTTATTAGCTTTTTGAATTTATTGAAAACGGCAAAGCTGCTTGGAGGAGAACTTTTTTCTGCCATATGAGAGTTGCAAACATGCACACACAGACAGGCAAAGTCAGTCATTGCAATTCCCAACATGAATTCCTCACATGATTGTAATTACTGGGCAACAATGGAGCAAGGCTTTCTGAGTCAGCTTGACAGGGAGAGATCCACAAATACAATGAAAAGGCCTTCCTGAACACCATGTCTCAGACACAGATTAATTGCTTCTTTGTACACCGAAATGGAAGCGGTGCCTTCACCTGCCGATTCTGCCAGGGGCGGACGACCCAGGGGAACCGTGCAAGTGTAGGGGGAGCCCTGGTGTTTGTATGTTTTTTTTTTTTTTTTTCTTCTTTCTTTTTCGTGGAAAGGGGGAACATCAATAGGATTTGGTGGCCTGTTTTGGTGTATCGCATGAAGCCTGAGGTAGAATAGGTAAGCCGAGGATGATAGTGAGGGAGGGGTAAAAGGTGCCGCTAGGAGATCCCAGAGCAAGCAGCTGTGGGCATTCAGCTGTGAAAAGTCATTCAGAGAGAAAACGTCAAGCATCCTTTATTTATTTGTGTCTGAAATATTTATCTGTCACGTGGGTACTTTTATAATGGGCCTGTCAGTCTCCTCTGCCCACTGAAGGGTGCGGACATGTTGCCCTGAGCATCCACTGTGGATCTCCTGTGAATAATTGCTGGAATTTCACTTTTGGGAATTTTGCACTCTGACCCAGGAGCTTGTTGTTTTTCTGCATCAAGAGGAAGGTAGAACGGTTTTAAGTATTTACTTTGGCTCGGCTTTTTCATCCATCACAAGAGCACGTATGCGACAACGCACACACACGCACGCATCCTTTCCGCATCCTCTCTCTCAAACACACACTTAGTGAAGTTGGAAAATAAATAATGCATCCCTTTATTCCGGGATGAAAACCTAATCAAGCTGAAAATCCCCATCTTGCAGCACCTCTGAGCCTCCCCAGCTTCTAGTTAATGCGATGCTTACCGTTCTAATGTGCCGCTGCTTCAATACTCAAAGCGAAGGCCCCTACTAGAGCAATGTGAGCTCACCATCATTCCTGTGATCCTTAATCTTGCGTAATCACCTAAACAAAACTTTGCTAGCATGTTTCACACCAATCAGTATTACTAAGCGAAAGCTCAGTGCCAACGACTTTCAAATTGTTTTGTCACAGCTGGGTCTTCGGGGAGACACTCGGAAATTGGAAACCCTGTCAAATGGATAAGGAGACAAAACAAAAAACAACAACAATATGATGTGTGGAGCGCTTATGGAGTAAGTGAACAACCAGTTAGGCGTGACTGCTTTAGAGCAAAACACATCTGCTCAGATTAGCTCATGCAGACAACCTCCTGGTTTTTTAGACATATAACATTCTAGTGGGTTGCTGTGACTTATTGGAACTTTTATTCCTTTCCAGTGCATCTGAATTTGAGGACCAACAAGTCCATATTTGTATGTCCGTCATGTGTAAGTAGTGCACAGTGAACTTCTGTCTGTCATCATACAGACCTACTATTCATCAATATGAAGCCGAGCTATACAGAACCTCCCTGATATATAAGCAAAGAGAAACACGTATGTTATACATATACATACTCACAATTTGGAAAATACACTCAAAGGTGTTTTTACAGATACATATGCACACAGGAGCACACTGAATAGGAATGCCTGTAGTCTTGGCATGCATAATTAAACCGTACCTTGTTTGGAGAAAGTGCATGTCGCCTCTCAGTGTGCACACCATATCCCAAGAAAGATGCTTTGAATAATGAAAAGTGTCACCTATGCAAAATGCAGGAGATGAGCATTCCTGCCCATGAATTTGCTTTGTATATGATTTCAGGTTCTATACTTGTGTGCGTGTGTGTGTGTGTGTGTGTGTGTGTGTGTGTGTGTATATTCATGTTTGGTTGTGTTGTTGTACCATGGATATCTGAAAATGCATCTTCCAACTAAAACTTTTTAAAATATATGTATTTCTTTGAAAATACAGAAGGAGGTTTTTTGGTCATTTAGCATGGCGCCGCTAGGATACAAAACCATATGTGGATACACAGAGCTGGCAGCTGAGACCCAGTGTTCCTTTGCCCTGCATCCCGTAACCTTGTCCCCAACCCCCTCATCATGTCTAGTATCCCCCCTCACCCTTCCCTTCTGACTGTTGCTCTTGTTGGCCTGTGAAAACAAACAAAAACAGATGGGGTCCAGGATTTCTTTTAGGGGCCATGTATTCATCAGTCTTTCTGCTCATGAAAAGCTCCGGATGGAATGAATATGCAGAAAAAAACTCCTCATATTTTATGACATTGATTTGTGACAGTGACAGATTTCAGTTGAAAGTAAAAAGCTAACACTGGATGTATCAACACACTTCCACAGACCATGTATTAATATAAAAATGTAACGCAACAATTCTTCGGAATAATCATTTTAGATACCTATTGATAGATTGTTAAAAACATTTTTTTTTTTTTTTTTTGGTAGCCATGTAAATAACACAACTGTCTCTGAATATCTGTTTTCATAGAAGGACACTTTTTTCAAATGTAATTCAAAGTGCTTATTACACTACATTGTTGCAAACTTGAAATGTCAGTAGTCATATAACATCATAGACATCAGGTGCCATTCCTTATAATCTGTCTGCCAATTTAATAAGATTCATTTAGTTACTGTTGATTTTGCCCAGAAATTCTGTCAAACTGGAGAACATCCTGCTACTATAAATGAGGCTACTATACTGTGTCGTTGTTTTTAAGCATGAGAAATGTAGCTTTTTAGAAAGCAAATTATCTCTGCCATTATGTACATACCATAAAAAGAAGGGAAACCAATCCACGTTTTTATGGAAAGCTTATTAAGGCTACAATTGGCATGCTATATTTAGCAAATCAAAGCTTCCATATCTACCAATATATTATGTGCAAAAAGCAAAAAACTATTGTTGCATTTCGTTTTTATGCTAACTTCTTGCTCAAGTATATGGCTAGAAATCAAACTAACCACAATGAAATAGGAGCAATTAACTGTTTTGACCTTAGTAATTGGTATAATATTTTATGAGAGATATTAATAACCGTGGCTGAACTAAAACAATTGTACCATCTTATGTAGAAATATATTAACATCTTAACCATGTTACTATATTTTAAATGAAAAACAAATCGTAACTGTCTTTTATTGTAATTTACTCACAGTATAATACATTAAGTGCTGTTGGTGGCATACTGGGTAGAGTAGCCGTCTTGCAATCAGGCATATTGCAGGTTCAATTCCAGCTACCACAGGGCACTTAACCCCTAGTTACCTACAGGTGCATGTATCAGTGGTGGATGTGATTATAGTGTTACACGTTTTGAGTGGTCAGTTTGAATAGAAAAGTGCAATATATGTGATGTCCATTTACCGTTTATACTGTCTATGGCCAAAAAGATTAAGGAAATATAATAATGATGAACTGCCCTTCTTCACATACAAAATAATATTTTTTTTTTTTTTTGTATTAGACGTGTGAAAAAAAGAATGGTCCAGTCCTGCCAACAGTTATTAAAGGATTTGTTTGAAAACTAAACATAATTACGGCGTAGTAGATTTTGCCCACTTTTTTCACAGCTATGTCTTTAAAGAACAAAAAAACAGTTTCCACATTATGTTGTGCCCCTCCCCTCTCAAGAACTACCATAAAAATCCCACCTCACAGGCATAGACAAGACATAATATCTAATTAAGTTTCCAAGCTGTATTTTCATTAGTTAATCACTTAAGTGCTTCAAGGATAACCTGATATCCAAAGGTCTGGTCCCCATAGCCCAAAATGTCAAAATGCAATTATATGCATGATTAGCCTGACCTGTTTCTATAGCACCCTCCCTTCTTGCCTCTCGCTGCTGGAGAAGCTGACAACTGCTGGCATGTTTGTTTTGATGAGATTAGGTGTGGAGGAGCCTCCAACTGTGTGCAGCAGGCATGGCACCCCCATCTGGTCACTGACTGAACTAACAACAATCAGCGGTAGAAAGAGAAGGAAGGGTTAAGGGCTTTTAGGGAGAAAGAGAAAGAGCGAGTGAGGGGTTAGGTGGTTAAAGTGGGTAAAGTAATCTTTCAATTCCATTTAGCCTTAGGAAGACCAGGGGAAAACAGGGTAGCAAATCGGAAATAAATAAATAGAAATAAAACAATTCATCCCTCTTCGTATATAGTATCATGGCAAATTATTAATGAAATCATCTTGATCCGTGAGGTGGAGTGCTCTACTTTGTATTGCTTCACAGAACAGCGATCTTCTTTAATCTGATTGTGGGGAGATGAGGCAGCTTTAGCTTTGCGTTTGTGCTACACTGATTAAAAGGGGCAGGAGATACAGTATTTGGTCATTGAGGAAGGCACAGACACTCAAAGAGCACATATCAATGCAGTTATAAAGCATGACAAAGTTTAGCAAAAGAACATAAAACATGGATGCAGTCAGAAAAATACCGACACCAAATTTTGTTATATTGTGAGGGGCCTTTTTCTGAAAGCTGAAACTTAACGTATCCCTTCTATTCTCATATCTTGTGAAAAAAAAAATACAATTCAGAATCACTCTAGATATTTTATTAAAATGTCTACTGAAACATCCATCATCCATGCATCAATGCTTATCCTTGAAGAGTTATACCAAGGTTGATGCCCATCTCCAATAGTCATTGGGTGACACGTTACACGTAAAGTTGTTTTGAATTTTGGAAAATAAACATTTTTATGACATAAAAACATTACAAAATCCTATGTTTACAAATAAAATTGTTATAAGTTCTAATACGGGTATTCCCTACAACATTTACAAAGAAAACATTGTCCTTGAAAGGACTATGGAAAGGACTCTATGGTGAAATATAAACTGTACATTTTAATTAAAATGGAAACTGAACACTACTCATAAACTAAGAATGTGCTCAATTTAGACTGAATATTGAAGTATAAAAGCACTTAATATTTTGTGGAACGAAGTCTGCTAATGTACATCTTGAAATGCAACATTTGCCCACAGTCCTTTCATTAGATTGCAAGGACAGACCGTTCTCAGTAAATCATCCGGTATCCTTTCAACCAGATTTACTTTTGGTCTTTGGCTTGACCAATTTTTTTGAATTGCGAATTGTTTACATGATTCCAATGTGTGATTTCTGGTTGTTGTGCTGCAAGATGGAGTTAATATTCTTCTTTTCAGTAGAATCCTGATGGTTCTTTGCAAATACTATCTAGTCTTTGGAACTGTTTATACTTCACTCTACCTATTTTAGGCAACTGAAGAAACCACGACCATGCTTCTGTGGTATGTGCTGCTGTTTCGGTAATGTGCTGTGTTGGATTTTTTGTGTCAAGCATACGTTTGACGACTATGGCCACAAAATATGGTTTTATCCAACCTAAAATAAATTCCCACAGGCAAATATGAGATTTAAAATAACTTTCTAAAAACTTTTGAAGTCTTATTTTTTTCCAGGTCCAGAAAAAGTTCCTGCCCTAAGTGGAAGAGTTTGGGTAATTCGGGGTCTTGTTTATATATGAGGAAAAAATACAGCTGTAGATTGATAGGTGAACTGGTGCTGTGTTGCTACCGAAAATAAAGACCAGTCTGTCATGTACCCCTTTTCCACCAAGCTGGTTCCAATGCTTGTTCGGT
Source organism: Orestias chungarensis (assembly GCA_032876305.1). Classification (NCBI taxonomy): domain Eukaryota; kingdom Metazoa; phylum Chordata; class Actinopteri; order Cyprinodontiformes; family Cyprinodontidae; genus Orestias; species Orestias chungarensis. The sequence continues at coordinate 3,040,403 of JAVLVB010000173.1, read as the reverse complement.
GCTAGCCCCAGAGTTAGCACTGGTTCTTTGTGTTTCCACTGACCAAACTGTTTCAAAACTGGTGCTTAGCTGGCATCAACTCTTTCAGGTTTCCAAAGGAAAGAACAGGTTCAATGTGATGACGTCAGGGACTTGAGGCGCGGCTACAGAACAACTAATAGCTGGTATACAGGTAAAGAGCAGCAGCTTTTAAACAACACTGGGGTTGTTTGTGCGACAAAAGAAGAAAAATGAACATGAAGTCAAAGCAGCAGTGGTCAGTGGAGGAGACAACTTTCCTGCTTGCAGTTTGGTCCTCCAACGAAGTGGAAAAAAAACGCGAGGGGGCTTCAAGGACCAAACCGGTGTTCCAATACATCCAGCGAGAAATGGCTGTGGGAGGGTCTGAGTGCAGTGGTGAGCAAATTATCAACGAGCTTAAAAAGTGTTTTTGTGGTCTTGTGTCGGTTGGATATGGCGCTAAATCTACTGGGTAATGGTGACGTACGCATATGCATGGACCGACGTAATGAGATAGCTTTCCGTCCAGCACCAGTGTGTGGAAAAACAAACGGTTCTTGTCGGTTCGCGCTTGGAACCAGCCGCGAACCTGCTTTTGCACCAGCACAGAACAAGCCCTTGGTGGAAAAGCGGTAATGGTGAAGCGAAAGCTGAGCCGCACGGAAAAGCTCTCGTAAAGGTTTGCCGATTCAAGAGGCCAAAATGTGTTCTCTGGGAAAGAGAGTGAGAAGCTTAGTCATTTCCTTCATCGTAGGGAGAAAGGTAAAGGGGTTTGATCATCTGCTTAGGATCCATCCCGGTGAGGTGTTCTATACATTTACCAATGCGAGGAGACCCAGGGGAAGACATTTGTCTCAGCATAGTAAATATGCTTCTAGGCTGTTCTGAGAAAGCCTTGGGAGGCGTTGGCCTAAGGGGAAGCGGACCCTTTATAAGCGGAAGATAATAGATGGTTGGATAAATTTTTTCTGAAATATCTTGTCATATACTTCCCTACCCTTTTGTAAATGTATTTTTCATAATAATGTTGCTGCAGTTTATTTTATGTTGCTGTTTCCCTCCTTGCAACCTTCCCGATCTGCTTCCTTAAAATCTTTTCATCAATTTTAGAAAGGCATAAAGTTTTGGTAATGTCAGTCTGCACTTGACATGGCCCGTTGTTGCTTTTTTCATTGTGCATGTCTCTATGTGACTGAAACCTAGTGATGATGATTTTGCTCTTATGTTTTAAAAGCTCTCTCTGGACCATGATTTTTGCTGTTCGACCTGAATTGTCAAGAAAATACGGTTAAGCATAGGCACTTTCAGTTTTGATAAACTTGTACTGAGTCCTTTATAACACAAGCTTGAATATGGTGTATAAACAGATTTGCCTCCTTAGTTAAAAAAGGGTATATGAAGGTATAATAGGTGCAAATTTCTGCACATTATAATAAAAATATTACAATCCCGGTTCATTAGGCTTTTTTATTTTATATATCAGTTGAGTTGTCCAGGTTATAGTTTACATTAAAGGTAAAACAAAAGGTCCTACATTAACTCTGTTTTGAAATCTTTACATCATCTGTTTTATACAGCTCCCATGAAGATGGCCTGTTCAGCCTAATTAGGTGTGAATCTGAGTTTGGAGTTAATAGATTTGAAAAGGAATATCTGAGGAAGCTTCCATTTTGACAAAGCCTGTAGACTTTGGTTATATGGTGCCCATGTGTCTCTAGAGAGAGGCGTCAGGTCCCAGGGTAGCCCATTAGAGTGCACACCCACCCCGGCCCCCACCTTCGACTACACAGCTCCCCATATCGAGGCAGACCACAGAAGCCAGACCCAAAGCAGAATATTCATGTTGCACAACCACATGCATGCTGTACTTTGGTTGGGTGAAACAGTGCATGGTCTACACACCCACACACCCACACACACACACACACACACACACACACACACACACACACACACACACACACACACACACACACACACC
>JAVLVB010000173.1:3001259-3021625 GCA_032876305.1 Orestias chungarensis | reverse complement strand
CACACACACACACACACACACACACACACACACACACACACACACACACACACACACACACACACACACACACACACACACACACACACACACACACACACACACATAGTTTTAAACATGCAGACAGCAGAAAAGAAACCTGTTTACCTAATGCAGCAAGTCTATAACTCTGATTTTGCTCTGCTGCTTTGTTTCAGTTGTTGGATCGATATAGGTGTTCTAGTTGACATTTGTTTTTATGTCTTGGGAAGCAGCAACAAAGAGATAAATCTGCTTGATATCTAAGTGCAATTTTACTTAATTGGAGCTGTTATGTGTTGTGTTAGTGGAGTTGAAAAGACTGAGTCTCTGTGTCCTCATTAAAAAAGTACAAGCCCACTTTTGAACAGTAAGTGAAAGAATTGATTCAAAAGTCTTCGCCTGTTGTGATATCCACTTCTGTCATTGTTCTCTGCTGGCTCAATACAGCAGGCTTTTTTTTACTGTGCCTTCCAATTACCTTGTGCAGATCAAAAAAGGTGCCGGATTAACTAGAGAAACATTGCTAACACAAAGAGAATTCCTAATTTAACAAGATGTCATTTCTCATTGATAAACCCTGTCAGATTTCCAGTGACTTCCCTTTTAGAATAATTAGGAGATTCAAATTTGAATGCATACACAGAAACTTCATATATCATTAGAAACAGCATGCAACGTCCTGTTTAATATTTAAAAAAACATCTTCTTTTTCAGTTCAGCCCATGCATATTTCTAATGGCTTCCTTCAACATCTTTTTTTGAGGTCTTGTTAAAAAACAAACAAAAAAACCCCGCAGAAAGTTATTAGAAGGGCAGGTTTGGTATAATAAATAGAACAAAGTGTGTTACAACTTGTAGAATATTTTTTTTAAAACAATCAAAATATTTATTGTATGTAAATGTCCGCTTATGATTTTGTTGCTTCAACTGTTTTGGGGAAAAATTAGTATATGCCACATAGCATACCGTCATGTAAGGATCACTTTATTATTAGGTGTTCAGTTAGAACCATTATGATTCTAAAAACTGCTTCTGAAACTAGGTATCCTTGTAAACGTTGTATTTGTGTTTATTTTCATACAAAAGCAAGGGTTAATTTACTTAGAGATTAGTATAAAATGCACTCAATTCCCATGCCAGTTTTCAGATAATGTAGTCTATAAAGAAAACTTAATATCACAGGAAACTATATATATATATATATATAAATATATATACATTGTATAATTGTATAATATATATGCATATATATATATGTATCCAGGGTGATAATTGTTTGTTAAAATTGATATCTTCTCCCAAGGAAATTTACTGTGGATTGTTGCTAAATCCTATAGATGCTGGGACAGAAACCTGCCTCTCCAAAGCCAGAAGAATCCAGTTTAGGAAATTAAACTTGATCTTTGTTGGATAAGATGAGGGAAATTTTATGTGCATGTGAAATCATTTTGGACTGTTGTGTTAAGCACAATACTCCACGGGACAGTTGCGTTTAATTTGGAGATCTAAAACATGGTGGATTGCTAAAGGTTTGGAGGTAGTACCTCTTAAACTCTTTAAAACTTTAGTATACCTACAGATTTGGGGAGAAACATTTCATGTTTTTTTTGCTGCTTTATGATAAACCCGTGTTAAGGTCTTTTTTAAGGTGTCACTAATTATATTTCATTCATCCATGCTGAAAATTCAGTGGACAACGTTAGCAACATTATAAGGAAATTGGAGCATTGGATATAAGTTATGTACAATTGTTTAAAGTTTTAATAGTAATAATTAGGCCTTCAAGTCTGGACAGAAAGACATTTTCTGGTAATAACTCACCCTTTTGGACATTGTGGGAGTTTTTTTAAAAGTAAAATATAATAGTTTTGTAGACATTTGTATTTAGACCTGCAACCTTCTGTTTGGAACTTTAAATTAAGTCTGTAAAATAATCACTATATTTATTCGATTATAATGGCATAATCAGGAGCAGCCTTTGCTTCTATTAGGTCCCAAGAGAAATGTTATTATTGTTGCTATAAGTTTCTTTCCTTTAAGAGTTTGAATCCTGGCACTTTCTATTAAACCCATATTTTTGATAAAATTAAATATTAAAAATTGCCCCTTCTACACCTCATCAATGCCCGTTTTTTTTAAGTGAAGCCCTAGACGAATTACATAAAAATATTTTCTTGTGAATTCTAAAATAAAATCTTGTAAATAATAACCCTCCCCACACACACAGACACACACACACACATTGATGGTGTTGTTATGACACTCCAGGGAAAGTCTGTTTAATCCTCAGTTTTTTTGCCCCTTTTCCTCATTTAGAGGGACTTCATGAACAATTTCCTCCGTTTTTGCTAATGGTGTTTCAGAATGCGCTGTGGGATATCTTTTATACATCAATAAGGGCAATTATCAGCTTAACTGGGAAAGCAATGTCGCCAGCTCAGCCATGCACTTCTCCCCTGTGTTCTGTTCCAGTGTACTCTCCTGACATGCTCTGGTGAAATGTATAGACTATTTCTAAAATGAATACTCAGTCATTAAAATATGAGGGATTAAACATACAGATAAACATAAAAAATTTATAATAGGTTAACTATATTTAACATTCTTCAGCTTCACGATGCCTATCTTGTAAAACACAGATGACTAATTCAAAAAAGGGACTCTACAAATTTGTCTACAATTTGGTTAACCTCCAATCCTCTGAAAAGTAATCTTATTTTCTTGAAACTCTCTTTGTTTTAAATAAAAAACATTCTGAAAAACCAGTATATAAAAATAAATACTTTAGAAGCTTTTTTTTCCATTTGTCCCAGCACAGCACAACCTAAAAGTTACTCTAAACAAAGGCCCACTGGCCCTTTGCACCAATGACCATGTGTTTATATCATGGACACTATCTCTCTCAGTGCCAACCACGACTCTGACTTTCTTTTTTTTATTGTTGTCTAGTCCCCTTATTCATTGGCCAGCTGTCCTCAGCTGGTGAAACACCAGTTGGCTGCATAAACCTTGGAACGTAGCTTTAAAACTTAAATAACAGAAGCACACATGCTTTTGTGCAAGGTTCCCAATGCAGCTTCAAATCCGCGATTATGAACACGAGGTTATGACCAGAGCTTATTTTTATACCTCACCACCATGACTGTTGCTGCAACATTGCATTAATCACCATTGAGACTGAGTGGAGCAGAGACTTGGCTTACTTCAGATGGGTACTGGCCAGCTTGGCCCCACTTTCCAGCAGCTCTGAAATGAAATCATACTAGATGAGGTTTGCCCCTGCCAGCTCTGAACTGGCAAAGCAGTTACTCACATCCTGGGCTGAGGGGAAATAATGGAACATTATGATTATGTTTCCACCTAATAATTTAAAAAGGTCAGTTGTTTTTTGCTCTCACTTGTGCCTTTGTATTCTGATTTTGTGCGAATTTCTTACAAAAATGTCACAGTGTATATATTTGCTCAGACTGTCCTATTCTGTTTTTTGACTAATATATAAAATTGATGGTCCTAAATTACATTTATATTTATTTAAACCAGAACAATTAATGGCTTGGTGCTATTTTACCGGTTATCTTACAAACCCCATTGAATTGATTGGATTTTTTTTATTTAAACATCAAAGGTTTCGCAAAGTGTTTTTCCACGTTGAACTAGACCAAACACACTCTTGAACATTTGGATATTACGTCACACAAACAAAACGGTTTAAAGGTTGCTATTTTCAAAATTCATTTTTAATCTGAAAAATAAGACTCTTTGGATCATGAGTTGCAATTTGTTGAACATCACTTTACATCTACCAATCTGATCAATTGTTTTGTATCAAAATTGTAGTTTTCTTCATCCGACCAAAAAGTATTCCTTTAAGCATTTTTAAAGCATACTTAGTGCATAGAAATGGATATTTTAAACACAAATGTCTGTTTTAGATTTTTTAATCTTTTCAAATATGTCTATTTTCCTGCATTGTTTCACAAAAAGACATGTCTGTGATTGGGTCTAGTAAGGACTAGTGTCACCAAATCACTAGCCATCCCAGCTTGACAGTAGTGGATACAGTACCACTATGGTTATCAATCAAGAAGACAAATCTTGCTATGGCACACCAGCGGACATATCCCTTAAATGCTCTTTCTGCATGTTGAGGTCAGCTTCAGTGGTCCCGAGGTGGAGGAAAGTATATGCCACTGTGCCAGCCTAAATGTAGCCTACATTGACATGGCCATTTGAGGTTTTAGGTTACATTTTTAATGGCTTTCTGTGGATGTCTTTCAAAAAAAGGCAGCTTTGGAAGTATAAGAAAAATCACTGAAAGGCAAACTAAGCTGATGGCTTGGCCTTGTCAGTAATATGGCTGTAAAGAACTATCCATAAATCTTGCAACATCTGGAATGTTTAATTTACACGTAATCTGATTTAAATTTCAATAGGATTATCTCATGTAATCTTATGTTAATAGTGCAATATTTATTTAAAACATTTACAAGCTCCAATAAGTAGTTTATGTTGGTCATTACGTCAAATCTACTTTATTTATGAAACATATTTTTAATAATTTGGGTTTACCAAAAGAATAGCAAACTAATCTCCAATCAATCAATAAATCAACCAAAAGCTATAAAACAAGCAATATATTTCCTAAGAAAAACAATGAAATAAGAAGGTAATTTACCTAAAATGTTTTAACCAAAATATTTAGTAAAAACCACAGAAAATAAGTGAAAGATGTGTTCTCAAAACACACAAAGTTTCAGATGTAACAACCATGACATAAAGAACCCCAAATAAAAGCTTTTAGTAAACCAATCAGAAAGTGATTAATGTGATGTTAAGTGTTTTCATAGCATTGCTAATTAACATGGATTTAATGCTAAGGTTTGTGTTGCATAAAAAAACCCTTCTGAAGATAAAATGTTCGTATAAAACCCTGCAGATTTATTACATGAACCTCAAATCAAATGACATACCAAAGAAAATCGAACTCTCAATGGTTTTCGGATTGCGGTCACTAACTCTTTAGCCTTTCATTTTTTCATTACTTAAGATATATGTAACAGATGGTGGGTCATTTGGAATAAAGGGCATTATATCTACCCTCTGCATAACAATGGAAGTAAATATTTTTTGTACAGGAAACCCCCAGTAGGTTAGAACAGGGCTGTCAAACTCTTATTCCTTTTTGGCCATATCAAGATCATGAACGTTCTCATGGGATAAAACATTAATGAACTGTTCAAATACTGTATGTATGTGTGTCTTAAAATGAAATAATATTAAAAACATATTTTTATTGATGTTATTTGGCAGTACACAGATAGAAACAGTCTTGATATGATTGTCAACATAATATTTTGTTTATATGGCCCTCTAGAGTGTATATATTGCCATGAAATATAAACCCTTTCTTGATTTGTATTTATTTTTCACTTACATAAATCCAATTTCAAATCAACAAAAGATTGATAATAGCCATGGATATGTTTGCAGAACATAATAAGCAAGGAAAGTCATAAAAAAACCTGACTAACAGTGACTCCAGTCCTGTTGTTTATGATAAAGAGCCGTTCTGAAGGAGTGAACAATAGTTTAGGCAATGTTTTCTTTCAGCCTGAAGAAATCCAGTAGTAAATAATCTTTTTTATATTTTGGTTTTCCCTATAAACTAACTAATATAGTTTTCGAAATAAAATAGAAGAACCACCAGTTTGTGGATTTTGTGTTTTTCCTATTTGTGCACTGACAACTTTCTCCTACTTTTCCTGTTGCATGTCATACGGGGACAAAGCACTTAGCGAGTGTCTCAGACAGTGGAAAGTAGAAGACAAGGGACTTATGGAACCATCACAGCAGTAAAAAAAAAACATGCATGGGATGTACCACCAACAGATAGCTGAAGTGGCTGATATGACCAACTCATAGAGATGTCTAGAAAGAGCCAGACAAAAGGACAGCACAGAAGCACAGATCATGGCTGCACAGGAGCGAGCCTTAAGCACCAGAGCACTCTTAAGCCAAGATCTGCCATAACAAGCTAGGTGCAGGGTGTGTAAAGACGCCACAGAAACAATCCAGCATCTCAGCTTCTAGAAATTATATGAATAGAAGGAATGCCATAACCAAATGGCTGGTGTAAGTATAGTATAAGTGCATGAACAACTAAGATAGCATGAGTGATTCTGTTGACAGAGATTCCTTCATACAAGTTTCGTCAGATACATCAATATATCTATTAATTATATTGTGTTCTTCTGTTTTTACTACTTGACAGAATTGATCTCTTCAAAGTCGACACTTTTAAGTTTGTTCAATGGATGTGAAGAACAATAACTCTAAATAACAAATGAATCCAGTGGATAATAACATGGCAGCAAACACTCCAAACATTGGAATTTTACAAAGTAAAAAGATAGAACCAAAAATATTTCAAAAATATATAATAGGACAGAACTGATTTTTGGGGAAAAAAAAGTATTAACGTGTGGTCTTACGGTCTTTTTCTTACAATAAATCGTGTGCCATAAGTTACCTGCAAGTCACAAAATAGTCAGGAAGGAATTACTCTCTTATGTTTTTAAAATATCTTTATCTTTTTTGGCCTTTTTTACAGAAGCCAATTTGAATAAAATGGCCTTGATGCATACATTTCATATTTACTACCAACTTATTTATTAACAATAGCAAAATATTTTAAAAGTTATATTTTTTGTTTATCCAAAAAATCTTGTGTAATTGTAGACTTTAGAGTTACATCTGTCACAGAGTTGTCTGTTTGTGAATTACAAAAGCTTGCACAAGAAAGAAGCCAAAGGCTCATTTTTCATGTTTCATGTTTTCCTGTGTGACTAACAAAATAACATGATCAGGTTACTCTTGAGTTAATCCCACCAAAGACATTTTTCAGACTTAAATCACTGATTTGCTTGTCAATACCTAGTTTTAATTGGCTGTCTCATATAACCCATACCCTGCTTAAAACATATGCCATACCATAATAACCTCAATGCAGCTTTTGCCTGACAAGTTCATGGGACCATAATGGCTTTGGTAGAGAATTTACAGGAAACTGGATGAGGTCAAATGACCAGACTGCTAAGTTTAATTGGTGAAGTTTGCTGATGGGCGAAGGCAGTTGTTGCAGTTTCATTGATACACTGTTTGTTAATCTGTGTTGTTGCAATAGTTGATTCGATCTTTGTGGTCACTCATGCTTTTTGTGTTAGATAATAGCAAATGCTGAGCATTTTCCTTCCACATCTCCTAATTGATATGATGTTATTGGTGCTAAGATTTCCAACATATGCGGTTGGCTATATTTTTCAAAATTATTGATTTAGATTTGGCAGCTCATCCTTAAGCTTGGGAATGTAATAAGAAGCCATATACTTTGGTTGGCAACAAGTTTATAAAAGTATAAAATTTCATATATATGGTCACATCATAACCAAAAACGTCTGTATGACTTACATATTTTTTTTTGGTCAGATATACGGGTCAAAGTATCAAGAATCAAGAATGAAGAATCAGTTTATTTATAAAGCGCCAATTTACAACAGGTGTCGTCTCAAGGAACTTCACAGAAAATCAATTAAAATCAAAGATACATTCTAACAAATCAATTTGAAAAACTTTCCATTCTAAGGAACCCCAGCCGATTTCATCGAGTCATTGACTTGCAGCGTTCCCTCCTCTGGGATCAGCAGGCAGAAACAATGGCTTGTGTTGTCGTTGACTTTACAGCAATCCCTAATACTGAGCATGCATGTAGCGACAGTGGAGAGGAAAAACTCCCCTTTAACAGGAAGAAACCTCCAGCAGAATCAGGCTCAGTACAAGCAGCCATCTGCCACGACCGACTGGGGGTTTGAAAAGACAGAAAGCTAAATTAGAAGCACAGGATACTGAAATAAAAGATTTTATAGCAGCAGTTGTAGAACGTCACTGGAAGCATCTCAGCCCATGTTCTCATCCAAGAAGCTGTCTCAGCTAACAGAACGCCAGCCCAGATGTGGTTACTATGGAGAGAAGAACACTAAGAGAAAAAAGGTTAACAAGGTTGAAATAACGGTAACTAAGTAGATTGGACAAAGGAAGAAAGTAGCAGAGAGAGAAGTGGTCAGATTGTCCTCCAGCAGTCTAAGCCTATAGCAGCATAACTATAGAAAAACTTAAATAACTTAACCCTATAGAGTGAAACATGAAGAAGGTAGAGCAAAGGAGAAATGTCTGTCAAGACTGAGTTCCTCCCCCAACCGGATTAGGCTGTCTTCTCTACCTCTTCCTAACTATAGACTTTATCAAACAGGAAGGTTTTAAGCCTAGATTTGAAACTAGACAGGGTGTCTGCCTCACGGACTAAAGCTGGAAGCTGGTTCGAAAGGAGAGGAGCCTAATAACTGAAAGATCTGCCTCCCATTGTGCTTTTAGAGATTCTAGGAACCACCAGTAAACCTGCAGTCTGAGAGCGAAGTGCTCTGTTTGGGACATAAGGAGTAATCAGATCTCTGATATACGATGGAGCTTTATTAGTGAGGGCTTTATATGTCAAAAGTAGAATCTTAAAATCTATTCTAAGTTTGACAGGGAGCCAAAGAAGGGAAGCTAAAATTGGGGAGATATGATCTCTCTTTTTAAGCTTTATCAAAACTCTTGCTGCAGCATTTTGGACAAACTGTAGACTTTTAATTGCATTTTGTGAACTTCCTGCTATTAAAGAGTTACAATAGTCCAGCCTTGAAGTAACAAATGCATGGACTAGCTTTTCAGCATCTATCCTAGAGAGAATATTTCTAATTTTTGCTATATTCCTAAAATGAAAGAAGTAACTCTTACAGACCGGTTTTATATGAGACTTGAAAGACATTTCCTGATCAAAAATAACACCAAGGTTCTTTACATTGTCACCAGATGCCAACCTGATTCTATCCAGGTCAAGTGGCTGCCTAAGCAATTTCTTTTTTAGGGGTTCTGGTCCAAAGATAACGACTTCTGTCTTTTCAGAGTTCAAGAGCAGAAAGTTTAATGTCATCCACATTTTTATGTCATCTAGACATGCCTGTAATCTACCAAACTGACTGGATTCATCGGGATTTATAGATAAATACAGTTGTGTATCAGCAGCATAAAAGTGGAAATTAACACCATGCTATCTGATGATTTTACCAATAGGGAGCATGTATATAGTAAATAGAATTGGGCCAAGTACAGAACCCTGTGGTACTCCACAAGTAACCTTACAATGCGGAGAAGATTTGTCATTTAAATGAACAAAATGGGATCTATCAGACAAATACGAAGTATCACACAATCAAGTATCAATGAAGCACTAAACAAAATATTTGTCCCAGCTGTGATTTTGTTTTCAAATACGTCTTTCAGGTATTCTAAGTTAGTATTATTAACTTGGATTTTTATTTATTTTATTATGTTGAAAAGATTGGGTTTATAAGACAAAAATGTATGTAGAACCAAAAAAAAATTGTATTTTTTTATTTTTTTTACTTTACATGACTACAACAACCCAGTCAGATAAAAATACAGTAATTGTAAAAAAAAAATAGGAGTTGCTATGCCGTCTTTTTCAGTTACTACCTACTGACGTGTTGCACATTTGTATGATTTACCTTTAAGGACACTTCAGAAATCCCCATCCAAAATCCAATAAATGATATCCATTACCTTGAATATAGGTGTAGTGATACTAATGTTTATTTACTTTAAAGGTACAGCAATATCGATGTAGCTTACTTTTTAACTAATATTTATTTATTTGTATATAGAATCATTCCCATGAGTGTAATACGTCATTTATTCTGATGATGCTACGCTACACTGACAGTAGGCACTGAAAGTCTAGAATGTGTATTGTACTCTGAACCATTCTCACATGCTTCCCCCACCCACCCACAAACCCGTTTCTCCCATCAGACAGGTGTGCTTTTGCAAGCACTGACCTTGGGTCCAATGCAGAGCTTGTCTTTATGAGGCCTCAAGACATGGCATTTGTGGCATTTAACCCCCTCATCACTACGTGACCCCCCACTTGCCCCCTCTCTCTGCTTCGTACTGTCATTCTCTTTCCAACCTACTTCCTTTCTGCCCCTCTTCTTCATTTTCTACTCTTACTGCATATTCATCTTTTTTTCACCTACCTTGCTTCCTTGTTAAATCTCTTTCTGTCATTGACATCAGCCCTTTAACCTGGCAAGTAAACAGCAATTATCCAGTTGTGTGTGAGCAGGCATGTGTGTTTGTGTACTAGAGGTAGCCAGACAGCAGAATGCACACCCTCCTCTCATACAGTTAAGACCCTGGATAAGGGTAGAAGGAGCTTGACAAGGTCAGTGAGCTTTGTAGCTCATAATTACCGAGGCAGGGTCTACAGTAGATATGTCAAAGCTGGTAGACCATGTAAGGTTCAATGCACAAAATGAACTTGTATATTAAAAGTGGATACAATGTATCTATAGAGAAAATCTGCATCTATATTGGTTTTTATCAATGTATTACCGCAAATAGCTGTATATTGCGTTCAGATCCTACTTAATTCACATGTTTGATCCGTCTTTTTTACAAATCACTGACTGATTTAGAATTTTTATTTATTGGTCACACAAGGTACAACCAAACATCTTGGTAATTGTACAAGAGGTTGGCAAATGATTTGTTAATTCAACCCAAAGATCTGTTTGATATAGTTTGAGTGCAATTCAACCAGAAAAAAACATATCATTTTGTAATTCACAAACAGACAATTTGTATTGTTGCATTAAGACCATATCATTGAATTGTGTTTTTTATGTGCAGTAGACAACTAACAAAAGCAAAATCAGACAGGAGATGATTATTACTGTAAAGCTCAATGCATACAGCTACTATTATTTTGCGAAAAGACATCCTTACTTCCATTAGCTTGAGACTGTGTGTACTTTAGAAATATATTATATCTTAACATTTTGACAATAAAATAATAAAAAATAAAAAGCATTATCATCTTCATAATTTTTTTTCCACTGGCAGGGAGCACCTCATCTCATTGTTGTGTGAGCAATCACTGGCTGCTGTCCTGTGTGGATTTCAAAGATCTCAACTGATTATTAGTTGTATTTAACATGCATAAAGTCACTTGGGGCCTCATTACCTTGATAAATGTGTATTCTATTGTTCTGTTTTTTCTTTTTTCTTTTTTACTTTAATGCATCAAGACGAGTGCTCGGAACAGAACTGGTGAGAGAAGCTTTCAAGACATTGTTGGAGGAGGGCAAATAACAGGGCAAATAACAGTGCAATGGGAATGCCGGTTTATGTCCTCCTCCTGTTTCCACAGGGGTTAAAACTAAAGTTGGCCCCTTGGCCCCTCACCTCCCAACTCTTTTGGTTGCTATCAGATTCTAACAGCAAGTACAATTAAGACATATTCCAAAAATCTATTCATTATTGAAAAAATGTTCTCAGAGCGGAGAAATCTTAAACAGCGAGGAATACTTTAGGAGGAGCGAGAGAGAGAGACCCTAAACTAATCATAAAACCTCTTTGAGTCTCAGTGAAGTGCATTTCAGTAGATTACGCATCTTACTCTGATTTATATAGCATTTCATTTAAACTCTGCAAAGCAAAAGCAGCCAAAGAAAGGTTCGCTTTTTTTTTCTTTAGCACCAAAACTTTCAAAAACTGTCAAAATGTTATTGCTATATAAACCAACAATCTGGCCCGACCAGTTGGCTTTGTAGATTTCTGATTTTATTTCAAAGCCCAGTAACGCTAAAATAAGGAATAGCTTCAAATATATTCCACCAGCAGATGGCTGAAACAATGTAAGTTTAATGACATGTGATATATGATCTCCTGCCTTACTTTATGATTTCACAAGATGTTGCTTCTGTTTTTCAAAAGGAATACTCAAAAACGTTATCAGGATGAATCAAGACAAAGCTGCGACATGACTCCTGCTTCAACTGTGCCTCTGTTATAGACATCACACCTGTTTTGATCTTCGCTTGATCCAAAGTCTGAAAAAAAAATAGGAAAGGATTCTTTTCATTGTTAAAGAAAGATTCAGCAGACAAGACTCATTAGGCAAGTCATTCGATTGCAGGTCAATTTTCTTGTTATATTACGTCTGGCTTGAAAGTTTTATGTTGATGGGATTTTTTTTAAAAGTTGTAGTTATTGAGTTTGTGGATATTATCATAATTTTCTGGTAATGGTCTTACTACATGGTCCAGAAAAATAATCCAGAAGAACAACCCACTTAGTTCAAGAGTAAAGGAAAGAGTTCCAACAACTATACAAGCCCAAAGCTGCTGCTGTTGTACCACTTTCATTGCTGTCGTCACACAGCAACAAAGAGACAACAGCGCACAAAAAAAACAAATTTTTGCTCTTTTGTCTCTGTTTTTCAGCTTTAATCAAAACATACTGCTGCTACTGAAGTTGCTCCAGACCAAAGTTGAGGACCCTTCAAATTCACCATACCCTGGACTGCCACACTGTCTTGTTTATTTGAGATTTTTAAGTATTATCACATATGTTTCCAGGCAGAGTATTCGATAGCTTTGGATAAACAAGTTAAATGTTATTTTGATCGTCTATTTCACAGTTTTTTGTTTTACAGGATTTTCAATTGTTTAAAACTGTTTGGGTATAAAAAGGCCATAGAGCCTGAGTTATACTTGTTTCAAAAAGGTTTTAGACCAATATGACAATGTCTTTTTTAATCATATGAGGATTTACACTATTTTACTGGTTTTTCCTTCCATCTTTTACCACATTGTAAAATATGTCAATTTCCATTTATCATGAAATCTAAATACCAATTGAACTAAAACCCCAAAATATTATTACCAATGACTAAGAGCAAACGACGAGCTTAAAAGGTTGTTTGGAAGCACAAAAAAATACTTTTTAATTTCTGCTTAAGCCGCAATCTTTCTAAAGACAAAATCACTGTGGGAAACAATAAGTAGATCCAGAAAAAAAGTCAGAGCATTTCCCTAAAATGTTTTTTTCTGGCCCGAGGTTATATTGATGTTAGTCAGACTGAAATCAGATAATTCCAGAGAGGAAGCAAAACATCACAATAATGAAACAGTGATCTTCCGAACTCTAATATACAAAAAATGTTGGAGTTGTGTAATGTCAAAAACTGTAAATGAGATATATATTTTTTTTGTACCTAATATTCTGAGAGACACAGCTCTTATGTTTCAGAAGTTTGTTTTCTTTACCTACAAATGTCTGGCAATTCATGACCAAAACTACAAATAGCAAACAGATAAAATGACATACAAATTCTTGTCACATTTCAGTACATCAACCTTTTATACACAAATTTCGAATCATCATCTCCTCCGTAGTTTGCCAAAAGAAACTTAAAATGTTCATGGCGATAAAATGCATTTCTTTGGGGGATGGGAAGTCTAAGGCTGCATCTTGTTCTGGCAGCTGTAAAGAAAGGAGTGCCTTCTCTCTTCTGGGCTCTTTTGGCACTTTGCCTTCTAGGGTAAGAAAGTAGGAGACAGGTGGGGACAGAATGGCCCATGCCAGATGACCTGTCAGCATTTGAATCTGTATGTGGACTAAAAAAACACCAACAATGTTGTGATGATTTTGGTTGGGGCTGTTGACTGCTAATATGGTGTGCATGGAGCCTCAATGCATTTGTGCGTTGGTGTGTGTGTGTGAGAGATTGAATAGAAAAAGAAATGGAGGAACACAAGATGACAAGAGAAAGACAGAACAGGATGGTAGTGCTGATGGAGATGGGTTGTGACAGTTCTCCCTGGGATTGTGTGATTAATTGGGTTCAGGTCACCTCTTCAATGTCTGGACAGTAATGCTATGCAGTCTCATATGGCTATTTACATACAGTGGGTTTCTTGGGCTCTCAAAACACACACACACATACACACACACACACACACACACACACACACAACACACACACACACACACACACACACACACACACACACACACACACACACACACACACATACACAGGGACAAAAACAGACAGACACATTCACACATGCATGTACTAGGAAAACAAAACATACACCGTCTATGTGGAATACTGTCATTATTTTTAGCACATATACAAGTCCAAGTTGTAGTAGCAACTGTAGAGCTTGTTGGTTTCCATGTCGCATTCAGATACAACTTTTTTCTTGTTTTTCTTTTTATATTTTATCTTGTGCTGGAACAAATATATGTACTTGACAATAGCTCCTGCTAAGAAAGTGGTTGTCGATGCTGAAGTTCCTGTGTTACCTTTTGCAAACTCTGCCTCAAAGCACTTTCAGAAGAAGGGATAAGATAGCAACCCAATGGAAAGCACAGATACTAAGAAGACACATGCCACTGAATAATTTATAGCCCAGCAAAATAGAGACAGCCACTTGAAGTCCTGAGTAAGTAGGAGACATAGACACTGGTGACATATCAAGCCACAATAAAGAGACAGGGAACAGTGTGGAAGGCATTGGAAAACGTTCTTAGAATCTCCTGAGTTAAGAGTTTGTTTTGGTTTCCCCCGCAATATCTACCTTTCTGTTTGAAAGTTGTATTGCACTGCCTTGTTTACCAAGTCCTCTTGCTGCTTGCTCTGTCACACCAGGGATAGTACCCAGGTGAGCACCACTACACACAAGAAAGATAGAAGCCAGTGGCCCTTTGATTCTGGGCTGCTGGTTCCTTTAGATTAGCTATTCTCTCTATACCCTGATGAATGCACTGGCAGAAATGCCAGTGTAACAGAGGGAGACAGCTCCATCCCAAATAGATTGCATAGGAATGACGGCTTGCTGGCTGGCTGGCTGGCTGGCGACTAGCAGTTACTGGCTGCCTGACGGGCTGCCACGTAGGGTGCTGGCATCTTTCAGAGTAGGTGGGTATGACATGAAAGACCAGCTCCTTTTTGGCTGCAAAGGATAACACCCAACATGGCCATCGAGGTCTCCAGACCCCATCTAGTCTTTCCCCATTACACCTCGGCTGCACTGATGATGACAGGTCGTGGGGCTGTAGCTATCCTCGTGCTGCCCGTCACATCTCTGCCACTTTCATCCCCTTGCTCACTTCAAAAGTGACATCTGTCATCACTAAGGAGCTTGGAAGCCCTGTGTTCCTGCAATGCTCTGCTTTGATGGTGATTTGGCCCCAGGCATTTGTCATACATAACTTAGGTGGAGAACAATGTGAAAAAGGACTCAGATTTTAAAGTAGAAGAAGGGTAAGTATAATACAGCTGGGTAAAATCAAAATCGCTTTAACCACTGGAGGGAAAGTATCAAAGTGTAGTGTGAGCTGGAAGAAGTATCATTTGTTGCTCATATCAGAGTCTTGTCAGTTTTATTCTTGTTCGTTTGGTTACTGTGTCCTCATCCACAGAGAGAAGGAGTTTCTGATGGCAGCCTATTAGTCTGGTGGTACATCTGCATCATTCAGAGAACTTCCTGATTATAGGCTTTTGCTCTGAACCCTCAGCCTTCAATCTAGTACACAACCTCAGTCAACAATAATAATATAAAAAGAAAGTTGGCAACAAACTCTGTGAGACACAGGCTTTCACTCACACATAACAAAAATTTTGTCAGGAACCTTAACTGTTCTTAGGTGTGAGTGTGTGTTTGCACTGTTTTCTACACTGTATGCTGTTGCATTTTTATGTACACTCACCAAAGCATCAGATAAGCCAAACCACTACATATATTTTTGGACATTGAAAAGTAATGTGTGCCAATTTCAAGTCCTTTTGTTATATTAGCATACCTTCTTTTTATCTTTTTATTTTCTTGCCAAATCTTAATTCATTGGACTCCCTTTATTTTGGGGTGATTAACTCTCTGATTTGGAGAAATCAGAAAAAATGTATGGTGCATACTAAACTTACTTTCTATTGTTTGGAATTCATACTGCTTACCTCTTAACTCAGGTTTGTTTTGAATGTGAGTATTTGCCAAACAAATAATAAATAAATAAATAAATAATAAAAAAAATAAAACTAATGTCACACGTCAGGCTTAATCCTGAACGTTTGTTTTTCTTTTTTCCAGTGACTAATCTCTTTGGGCAATGTCTCTATAAACAAATCTCATTAAAGCCAGCACAACTATGTCATTTTTCCCCAGATCAAAACATAGCTACTTGTAAGGGAATTTTAGATGCAAACTTAAGCCAAGTACATAAACAATCAGCCTTAATATCGAGAAAACCAGGGGGTGGTCTTCTTTTTTGGCAAAAAGCAATGTTTAAAATATAAATAGACTCGTTTTTCTGCAGATAGAAGGCAAAAGACAAAGCAAGATTGTGTCCCCAAATAAAGCCATCTTTTTGTTTAGTAAAACAGCTGACTGAATTGGATTGTACTCGGAGTTTATCTAGCCTTGCTAGCTCCCTTATAATTCTGTTACAGGTTTGAAAGTTACAAATTCATGCTAATACTTTTGCTCTGTACCACCATTGGGCCTTTAAAAAGCAGCCATGCTTCTTGTTCCTTGACACTTTGTAATAAAAAAAAATAGTGTATATTATTTTAATACACTGTGAATTTCATTAAAAGAGTATGTAAACTGGTTAGAACTAAAGCAATCAAGTGGTAGGCTTACTTTAGATGTACTCTTGAGTTATTAAAGACTACTCAGAACAACTATTTTATTTTACCACTTTATTAGGTGTGAGATTTACTCTGTTTCTAAATTTTATGTACCTGAACACTGATCTAACTTACTTAAAAACAAATTGCACTTAAAAGAGTTGCAGAATTTACTTTAGATTAAGAATTACACAATTTAAGGTGATTGCAAAGTTAAAAGTTCAGTAGTTTACTGTCAACTTCCTTCCTTTTTTATCAACTTTAAACATAGCCTTTAATGACATCCAGAAAAAGCCGTAATACAATAATCAGTAACAACTAACAGTGCCAGCATGGGTAAAGAGAAAAAATATCACTGACAAGTGCACTTTTGTTTATATATATATATATATATATAATGTTTTTTTTATAAATTGTATATTTGATTGCTGTAATTACAGATAAAGGTGTTTCACAAAGTATTCTTTCAGGGAAAAAATCAATTTAGGGAACACATCCTTTTTGCTAATCACGCTTTGCCAAAGAATTGGATGACCTATTTGACCTTACCCAGTTCAATCGTTATTTTAAACTGTTAATATCTTGGTACTTTGATTAATAAAGCTGTATTGCATGAGATGGAAGGTGTTATACAAACATGGATAAGAATGATTTCAGTAGACTGTAAAATTCTATATTTTATAGAGGTGTGGGTTTGTATGACTTGCAAAGCTCCAAACGTTTTTTTTTTTTTAAACATTACATCTATAGGTTTGAAACATTTTTTCTCTCATATTTTCTTCCTCCTTGTTGTAGAGTACCAACAACATCAATTTTCATAGTATATTCCCCCTTCTTAGAAAAGTTTCATTTCATTCCATTCCGTAGAAAAAGCCAATAAAATATATTTTTGTGAATACGCTGATGACACCTAATTGTGTCCTCCTTGAAAGTCTACAGTTTTCGTCTTATGTACTTTAGTGATATATTATATCATGAAAATATAATTAGCTAATTAAACTAAATACATAAAAACTTTTTTTTCATTTTCATTCAGTTTTCAGTAGTCTCACGTTTCACCACATATTTGCATAGAACTGCTGCAGTTAGTTGTTAAAACGTACTAAATTTGATAGACTACTATATACGTATATATTATTATTCAACATTATGATTGAATTGTACATAGAGTAAAATTTAAGTGTGTTAGAAATAATTGCAATGTGACTATTTTAAGGGTTTCCAAAGTCAATCCTCATAGACCAATAGCCTGTGTGTTTTAGTTCTGCATTTAGTTCTACACAACTGAATTAGATAATTGGTTAATTAATAATCATGAGTGGCAATGACTCATCACTCTGAATATGCCTTCAAAGATCAAAAATATGACAGAGACTTCTTAGAAGATAGAAATACTTGGGGTAAAGGGTCAGCTTTCAGCAGGACAACAATCCTAAGCATTACGCCAAAGATACTATGCATGAATGGAAGATTCATTTGTTTGAATGGCCAAACCAGAGTGCTCAACTAAATCCTATTGAGAATAAAAGCTAATTATAATCTGTGGGGAGATGTAGTTGTACAGGGTATAGATCGCTTACTGGTTTCCTGATGTAACTGAATTTGGATTATTTTGCAAAAAAGAACATTAATTTCATGAAGGAAGATGACAGCAAAGAAATTCAGCAAAAAACTCGAACCTATAATTGTAGATAAAATATAGACAAAATGGAATCTGTGCGGTTCAAAGTCATGGCACACTTACGTTTTAAACAGAAAAGCTTTGTGTAATTTTGTTTCCAGATCATTTTGTGCTTGGCCACACAAATGAAAAAGAAAGTATGTAATCTGACATTGTGGTTGTATTATGCAATATGTACTTTCACAAAAGCGGTAATGACTCTTGTCTTTGTTTCTGCACAGTCGTAGTAAAAAATGAATATGACTTTGCTTGTATGTAATCCTCAAAAGTACACCACAAATGTCACATTAAATTCAATTGTGCATGTGCATAGAATCCTACCCTCGTTTCTTCTGCTTATTTGCACTATCAACAGAGTACTGTTCTGTGGTTAAGGTTGACCACTGCATGCATAAATCATTACTTCTCTTGGTAGCAACATATTAATCAATGATGGTAACTCGGAACATTATTTCCCACTAATCAAGATCACAGTTTGATCTACCCAGTGCTTTAATCTTGTTTTATGTGGAAAGCGCTCTGCGTGTACTTGAGTAGGTGGAGCATTGTTGTAGGTGAGTACCTGGCCTTTTAGCTGCAGACAAGTTTACACTGATTGTTTCATGTATCTAGGCCTGGGCTCCTGATGCCTACAATGCTTTTGAACCTGGGCTTTTGTGTCTTCCAACACAGCTTTTGTTCTAGATGAAACAGATTATGTATGGTCAGCACTGAGCTTCTGTACAACAAAGTGTCAGCTTCACTTCACACACCCACGCACTAAACAACACATGCGTTTGTGAAGATGAAGGCAAAAAGCAATATACAAGTATCTCAGAGCACTTTATACTGAAGATTCAAACTTGTTTTCAGCACTTATTTATAGTGTTAATGTCTTTGTGTGTGTAGGAGTGGTAAAGTGTATTTTTGTTGTTGTTGTTTTTTTTCTCAACAGTACAACATCCTACAATCTCAATTACAAGAGGGACTTGAGGATTAAAGTTTCATCTTACTATATCACCATAGCCTCATGTAGGCACAACAGAGCGCAGCTGATATCTTTTTTAACTAAACCACCATGTTTGCACTTTCAGAGGGAGTAGGCTCACTTTTATTATTTATTTTTTAAAGAATTTAAATTAGACAGGAAATACTGGATATAAATCTAGCTGACCATGTTTAATCTAATGCTGTTACCAAACACTTGTATTAGTAGACAAAGAAGGTCAATTTCTGTTTTACATTTGGTCAAATCTGTTAAAGACTGAAGAAAAAAATAAAGTAAATAAACAAACAGTAATAACCTCATTTTATAAGTATGCTCAGTCTTAAACTAATTGTTAGTTCAATCCAATTTCAGATGTTAAAAGATTTAGTCTTCATGGGTATAACTACCATCAGTTAATATAAATTACAGTTTATCTGTCCTGGTAGGATTTTCTGGGTAAACGACTTGTATTTTTGTAGCACTTTTTTCAGGTTAGAGAACTATAACACACTTTACACTACATAAAGTCAATCACCCATTCACACACACACAGACACACACACATGCTCACAAGCTACAATATTGTAGCCACAGGTGCCCCGAGGCAGTCTGACAGAAGCAAGGCTGCCATGCACCGGCACGCTCTGACCAACAACAGCAGCGGGAAAGGCAATTGAAGTGTCTTGCCCAAGGACACAACGACAGAGACAGACAAAGCCGGCGCTCGAACTGCCAATTCACCTGTCACAGGATGAATTCCCACCATCACAAATACATCAGTTAGCTAAACCTATAGTTTAGTCAAATGATCAGAAGTAACGTCTTATAACACAGCTTTCAGTATAAGCATTTTTAAAAGCAAAAGCTTTACATAGGACACCATAGGCAGTGCAAAACACAGAAAATTGCCTGGTAGGCTGACAAAAGGCCAAAGCAACATTGAAGCACCTGCTGCAATTTTTGTTCTACTTGAAAAAAATCCAGCTCTCTTTCTTATTCTTGTTTTATGCCTGAGCAAAAGAAATAAAAAAATTAGGGCTGAGGGTGGAATCTTAAGTTAAATAAAATAAATTAAGAGTTAAGTCAAAGCACGTTTATTTATA